>RJWJ010025362.1:0-23954 GCA_004363605.1 Indri indri
TACACCACATGGATTTGTCAAGTTCCGAAATCAATCATAATAACGAGAAATATTCTCTAAGAATCTGATTCCGACCACAATCCTTTCCTCCTCTGAGGTTGGAGTTTCCTCTTGATCTGTGTGCTAGGACGTCTCTCAGACATCCCAGTCTCTACACACCCAAAGTGCCACTGTCTTTCCCTGTCACAGTTCAGGGTGGCTCCAGCCTCCCAGGTGTTCAGTCCAAATCACTATTAGAATTATCCCTGATTTCTTCTTTTCTCTCACACGCCACTCTCTGTCTGTCAGAACAAGTAATTTTATTGTTATTATTTATCTTGCAAATTGTCAACAAATCCTGTACCTTAACTAATTTATTCAATTTCTTGAGGTGAAATTCACGCAACATAAAATTAACCTTTTTCTCTGTATAATTCGGTGGCATTTAGCTCGGTCACAGTGTTGTGCAGTAACCACCTTCTCACCCCAGTGCCGGCCCCTCGATGTGGAGTCCGGGTTTTGATGCCTGTGGGTGCACATGAAATCTCCACCATGATTGCGTCTGTGCGCACATTCACTCCCCGCCACGGTATCCTCACACCGTCCGGCATCCCTTCCTCTCCCCAATTCCATTCCAGGCAACCACCGATGTTCTCTGTCCCTACTGATCAGTCACAGAATTTTCTAGAATGTTGTATGAATACAATCACACAGCATGCATTCCTTCTTTATCTGCCCTCTCCACCTTCATCATCATTCTGAGATTCATCCATGTTCCTGTGTATGATCAAGGGTCCCTTTTTATAGCTTAGTAATATTCCACATTTTGTTAAAATTCTGCCCCTTGGATACGTGTCATTTATGGTATATCAACTATACCTCTAAAACTGTAAGAAAAAGAAAAGGCAGTTTCAGGGCAGTTCCGTGAGTTCTTCTAGTCAATTACGGAACCTAAAGGTGATGTGGGGAATCCGTGAACTTGCACTTGGTGTCAGAACTGAGTTTGCTCTTGTGCGACTGTGTTCTCTGCATCTTCTCAGTTGGCCTAAAACCTCGCAAAGCAGAAGGGACCCTGGAACCAGGTCAAATTGTTGACCTGGGTGTCAGAAATCCAAATTTTTATTACATTATTTTAAATTACCACATTACTTAGGTAACTGATGGGTAACCCTTACTGGAAATTCAACAAAACTAAATATAGACAACTCCAGTAACCACTTAGTGGTGTTTAATTGAGAAAATCATTTTGGCTCACCTAATATTAAAGTAATGGTAGAATCTGCCAATGAAACCATCTTGGTGCTTTAATTGAGGCGCACTGTTATAAATATCTCTCTTTCCTTTTAGGTTATTTTCCTGTTTAGACTTTTCCCATCACTGAAATGTTCTCACTAAATAAAGTATATTTTCTTATAAAATGTCCATATCATTATTTTCAAATTAATTTACATTTAGTTATGAAAGTGAGTTCAGTGAATTTTATCGTAATTTATTGATGTCATGTTGTTCATTTTACACTAATTTTATCACTAATTCTTTTTAGTTCCTTTGTCTGATTCATTTTCCTGCTGAATCCTTAAACAATGGAGCAGCTTTGGGGTCTGAAGATTAAGAATGATGTTAACTTTAACAAAAAGAAAATGTCAGACAGGCATGCAATCCACTGAGACACACATGGTTCTCTGCTGGGTCCTCACACGTCAAACCTCAACATTTCCTGCTCCTTGCAGCCTTCGGGGATCATGAGAAAGTAAGAGCCTCCGCCACACAGCACAGTCTCTTTGGAGACACTCACAAGAAGTTGTAATTGCCTTTGGTAATTAGCAACTGAGGAAAAGTTTTCCAGAAAAGTTATCGAATCCCCATGTCCGCACTGTCATTGCTGCTACAGGTGAGATGATAATTGCAGTCCTGAGGGGAGGGGACTGGAGGTCACAGAGTCACAAACCTTTATCTCAGGGTCTGGCTGCCTCAGTGCCACCCAATGCCGGCTGCTGTGACCTGCACACTCAGCCATCCTGCTGGTGGGAAAAGTCAGGTGAGTGTCCGTGTGTTTCAGCCGCCTCAGAGGCAGAGTCTACAGGGGAAGAAAATCTGAGTAAGTGCTTATGCCTGGCAGTGGAATTCCTGTGCAGTAGAGACAGACCAGTGGCAAAGCTAGACCAGGGGAGGAATGATTCCTCAGTTATAAACTGAGCCCATAAAGAGATCTGAGGGTCCTGGACCTTACGCCAATCTCTGATGATTCCTAACGAAGTTTAATGAACTCCTCACTGCAGGGGACTCTTGGCGAATATCCCCACTGATAATTACACATGATTTAGGTGTTTAATGAGTGTGACAATAAGTATATCTGTTACTCATTAACCTTACATACATCGTAGACTAAATTCACTGTATTCTTAGCTATAGACCTAGAATGCCTTCTTGCTTATAGAATAATAAAAAGTACTACAAAACTGTGAGAAATATGTCAGAAGGTACAAAATCCATGTATCTGAAATCGTTTGTGGGATAAAAAATGTGTGTTTAATAATGTAACACTGTACATATCACGCACATAACAAAGAGAGTAATTGTGCTTCGCTGAGAACAGCTGGGCTCTTGTGACTGCGGTGGGGCTGCTCTCCGTCCTGACGTTGGGGAAGCGGCAGTTGAGGAAAAGGTAACTTTGTTGCTATTAACTGTAGCAAACAACAGCCTTCAGGGTCAAATGCAGCCTGTGTTATTTACCTTAACTTAAAGATATTCTACATAACTCCTTTAAAATGTTGTTATTTTATTATAGTAACAACTCTTAACATGAGATTTACCCACCTCACAAAATTTTAAGTGCACAATCTGGCATTGTTCACTGCAGGTACAATGTTGTACAGCAGATACTGGAAGGTTTTCATTTTGCTTACCTGGGACGTTATGCCCATTAATAAGCAACTCCCATCAACCCCTCCCCACTCCTAGCAGCCTCCGTTCCACTCTCTGCTTCTTTCAGGTCGATCGTTTCAGATCACACAGGTAAGTGAGATCACGCAGATTTGTCCTGGGACTGCTTTATTTCACTTAGCATAATGTCCTTCCTTCACCTTGTCAGCTATTGCAGAATTTCCTTCTTTTCTCGGGCTGAGTAACATTGCACAGTGTGTACACACCACACTGTCTTCATCCTTCGTCCTTCGATGGACAGTAGGTTGTTTGCACATCCTGGCGATTGTGAATACGCTGCAATGAATACGGGAGTTCCAGTATCTCTTTGACAGCCTGGTTTTAACTTCTTGCGTAAATACTCAGAAACTGGACTGTTGGGTCAGAAGGTACTTCTTTATTTAAGTTTTTGAAGAACATTCATACTGTTTTTTAGAGAGGCTGCCCCACTTTAGTTCCCAGCAACAGTGTACAAGGGTCCAATTTCTCCTCATGCTCCCCACACAGTTATCTTTGGTTTTTGCTGATACCCACTGTGACAGATGTGTGGTGATACTTCATTGGCGTTTCGATTGGTATTTGCTACCTGGTTAGTGGCACTGAGCATGTTACTATATACCTCTCAGTTATTCGTATTGCTCCTTTGGACAAATGTCTGTTCACATCTTTAGCCCATTTTGTAAGTGGGGTACTAGTTTCTTGTTTCTGCAGCATTTTTTCTTTCCTCTTGAGATGCAGAAATTAACTTCACTATAATTTCAGCATCTATGATGCTTAAGATTTTATGTTCTCCAGATTCCATTTTACATATGTTTCCTGTATTTGAATTTCTTTCACAAATTTGGCTTCACTACTAACAGTTTTACTTAACTAGTAATTAACATATTGATGAGTAACCAATCAGAAATTAGTAACAATTCAGTTTGTATCCTGCGCTGTTTTGTTACATGTTAACAGTGTTCATGCATCACTGTTTAAGGACACAGAAATACTGTTCAATAATTTCTATCATGGGAAACATGGTGTGTTTCCTCCTATTGTGTCAGCAAATGAGTCTTTCTACCACCATGGTAATATCGAGCCAATCTTGCATTCAGGAAATCCGACCTGTGTATCTTACAGATTCCTTTAGGATCGTCGGGTAATTAGTGCATCTAGACATTATTAGGATCGGGAAGGCTTTAATCATAGTTGATATTGACCTATATAGCAAATAGTTACACATAAATGAAAACTTGCTTTGCTAAAAATTGTAAAATAAAATACAAACAATGTAAATTGAAGTACCGGTATGTAAAATTAAATGGAATGGTATGTGAACCAAACTAAGTACAGGTCTGGATTCTATGAGCACAGAGCTGGCGTGGTTTGTGAGCACAGCACAGTCATCTGGATACTCTCCTTGCAACCAGCCTAGTCAGGTTCCAGGCTCCACTCAGACTCTAAGCAGTTTGTGATGTTAGATCATTTTCTGTCCCTGTATGTAATATTTAGTTGTCTTTTTAGAAAAGTTATCTCATGAAAATATCATGCACTTCTGAAATCAAAGAAGGTAACGTATATGTGCCATTATAATAGTGATTCATATGTTGTAAGTGCTATTCAAAGTTTATACATTCAACTCTAAGAAGTCTCTTGAGAAAACAAAACTTTAAATAAATACTTCTCATTCAGTGGATATGGAAAATGTAGCCCACATCTCATGTTCCCTTGCAGGATGATCTGGCTCTTGACACGAATGTCAGTACCTGGGGCCTGGCAGAATGGCCTCCAGGGACTTGGCAGTAATATGTTCTACTCCTCTCAGAATGTAGTTGGAACCCTAGGGAATTTCTCTCTGTTACCATCACACCTTCTTTTCCTTAACTGGGTGCTGCCGGAGGACCACATATTAGACTGTCAAGGACCTGATTACGTAGCCACCTCTTGCCCATTCTTTGTAAAGGTACCTGAAAAATGCACGTCTGTCGGCAGCACGATGACTGTGGCAAATTTTTGGTCGATGAGTGTTTTCAGTGACTTGGATCAACCTTTTTCTTCTATCCTCACAGAGCTGGCAGTGTATGACCACAGACACACCTGTCTTTGAGCATCTAGAACCCTCCTAATGAGCTGAAGGAACCTGAGGGATATAGAACTTAAAATAAATTCTCTCAAGCATTCTGGGTTTTCCATTTTCCTCTACTGGACTCTGTATATGCTGACAAATATAAATTTTCTTGGTTTTTGATTAAAAAAATTGAGCAAAACCATCACACAAACACACACACACACACACACACAGATTTAGAATACTGTTGTGACGAATTTCGTGACAAAATCAGAGAGTCAATGTAAACAATATTGCTACCATTTCCTGATGTTTCTTGTCGGAGCTCACGATCTGTGCCCTGTGGCTCTTTAAGTTTCATCCTGTACAGACACAAGTGGCATTTCTAACATTATTAGCAGCAACGTTTTCCCCAGATATTTCTGTTATTTTTATCGGTCATACATATTTTTAAAAAGTGAAATGCTCCTCACAGGTTATAAACCACCACTCACTGAAGTTTCACCAGTGGACAAAACTCTTCATGCAACACATACGTCAGGCAAGTGAATATTGTCGGGACCCCAGAAGCCTACTTCTGCCCCTTCTAAGACACTACCCCAGGACCACATAGTCCTGTTGGGTGTGTTTGTAGAAGTGGAACTGTTGGGACATAGGTTTATGTCTACTGTAACATTTAAGAGATTAGATAACTTTTCTGAACATGTCTTTATTGTTATACATGACTGGTGGTATCATTAGCATTGCTTCCTAGGATCGTATTGTCTAAATATCAAACAGGTAATTGAGTCATTCTGCTGCTAATGGGCACATGGGTGGTTTGGGTTTGGTGCTATCATGGGTAAGAAGAGTGCCACTATATAAAGTGCGCAGCTCGTGTCTTGCTGACAGCATGTTGGAATGTATATTGAGTAAATTCATAGAAGGGAAACCATTGCAACATTCTTTGGCATCTGGTAAGCTTATGCAGACACTGCCAAACAGTTTTGCAAAATGTTTCTACCCTTTTCAACACCCACCAGCAGGGTGTGAGCTCTTGGTTTGTGCACAGCCTTGCAGACCTCAATATTTCTTGTCGTTTTCATTTGAGCTTTCTGGTTATTGTATGACCGACCATTCCTGGAAGTGGTTTTATATACATTTTCCTGATTACTAAGCACAATGGAGACTTTTCACATATTCATCATCCGTGGGAAAACTTCTTTCTTGATCTTTCACCTGGAACATTTTGCCTGTTTTCAATTCACTTGTGTGGTGTGTAAGATTTCTCTGGACGGATACAAACCTTTCTCACTCTGTTTCTGTCTCTGTGTCTCTCTCTTTTTCTCTTTCTTTGTATTTATGTATCTGTATGTTTTCATGAGAGAATTCTTTATTTTAGCATAATTTATCATTTCATTCATATGGCTAATGTGTTTATATTTCACAGGAAACATTTTATTATTCTTAGCCCACAGAAATATTATTTTTCTCCTAAAATTTTATTATTGATTTAACATTTAGATCAGCAACCCATTAAGAATTAATGTATTACATACTGTGAGTGATGATTCAGGTTTTCTTTTTCTACCATGTCTAGATTAAACTTCAGGTTGTGAGGAACGTGTTGTGTTTTGGTTTCTTTCCGTTTGCTCTCACTGGCCATTGCTTCCCCAGGTCACCACCTGACTGCTAGAGGTGACTCTGCATGAAATAGATTGGAAATTCCTCTCATCTCCTTTTGCTCCTTAAAGATTCTGGCAATCCCACTAGAACCGACCACCAAAGTTATTCTTGGTGTCAAACTCTACAGGGAGCCCTTCTGATCAGAGGAAGGAGTGTTGCTGCATTTGAAGAAAAACATGTTGAACGACAGAATACCCTCCCGAGACTTGGTGATAGGGATGATGTTCTTGTCCCTGACTATGGTAGGAATCGTGGGCAATTTCTCGCTTCTTTACCATTATGTCTTCCTCTCCTACGCTGGGTGCAGGTTGAGGTGCACAGACTTGATTCTCACGCACCTGATTATAGCCAACTCCTTGGTGCTTCTCACTAAAGCAGTTCCTCAAACAATGGCAGCATTTGGTTGGAAACATTTCTTTAATGATGTCAACTGTGACCTTCTTGACTATGTCCAGAGAGTGGGCAGGGGTGTGTCCATTGGCACCACCTGTCTCTTGAGTGTCTTCCAGGCCATCACAATCAGCCCCATGAACTCCAGGTGGAAGGATCTGAAGGTAAAAGCTCCAAAGTATGTTGGTGTCTCTATTTTCTTTTGTTGGACCCTATACTTGGTGGTAAATGCTTTTTTTCCTGTGTATGGATTGTATGGTTCAGGCAAATGGGGCAGCAAAAATATCACAAAGAAAAGAGATTTGGGATACTGTTCTGTTGTAGAGGATGAGAATATCAGTGGCTTGGTCTATACAGCATTAATAGTGTTCCCTGAAGTTTCATTTTCTGTGCTCATAATCTGGGCCAGCACTTCTATGGTTTTCACCCTGTACAGGCACAAGCAGCGGGTCCAACACATTCACAGAAGCAATGTCTGCCCCCGATCCTCCCCTGAGTCTAGAGCCTCCAAGAGCATCCTCGTCCTGGCCAGCACCTTTCTGTCTTTCTACACCCTCTCCTCCCTCCTTCACGCTTCTGTTGCTCTTTTTGATGGTCTCAGTGGGTGGTTGGCGAAGGTGAAGATGTCTTCCCTAATTTCTGTGTGTTTTCCAAGCGTCAGCCCCTTTCTCGTGGTGAGCCGTGATCTCACTGAATCCAGGCTCTGTTTTATCTGGGTAAGGAATAAAAAATTTCGAAATCTTTTGAGGAACGTGTAAATTGTATGCTTTTCACAATGACCAGTTGTTTATTCACTCATCAGCCTCAAAAGCATATACAAAACTAGTCAGGTGCGGTGGCTCACGCCTGTAATCCTAGCACTCTGGGAGGCCGAGGCGGGCGGATCGTCCTGAGCTCAGGAGTTCGAGACCAGCCTGAGCAAGAGCGAGACCCCGTCCTACCAAAAATAGAAAGAAATTAATTGGACAGCTAAAAATATATATAGAAAAAATTAGCCGGCCTTGGTAGCACGTGACTGTAGTCCCAGCTACTCGGGAGGCTGAGGCAGAAGGATTGCTTGAGCCCAGGAGTTTGAGGTTGCTGTGAGCTAGGCTGATGCCATGGCACTCGCCCCAGGCGAGAGAGTGAGACTCTGTCTCAAAAAAAAAGCATATACAAAACTTAAGGAGGAACCGCATGTCTTTCTGAGGCTGACCCTCATGGCTGTGAGGTTTCTGCATTGGTTGAGGGGAGGACCTACCTGGGCACAGTGAGCGTCAGTGAGCAGGATGGCTGAACTGGGATGCGCAGTATTCTGTACACACTCGTCTCAACCACACGTTGCTGGAAGGAAAGCGAATGTATTCGGTTTCATCTCCTGCACCTGATAAATCCGACTGTTGTACTAAATGCTGAACTCATGCAAAAATCCATTCCTGACAACAAGGAGCAAGTTCTTTGAAAAGCTCAACTCGAAAGGAGAGTGACACGTATGTACCAGTTACTTCACCTCAGGAAGTAAACAAATAACTGGAAATTCCTTTGCAAAACAGGCAAATGAGTGCTACCCTCTGACAAGGTGCAAATCCACTTAAAGTCACAATCTCCTGAGAGTCTGACACTCAGGAGAATGAGACCATCATTGGCCCAGTCCCAGGGAAGACAGAGGCTTGGGCGTGTCCCATGGACATGGAGGAGCCACCTGAGGGAAAGCTCCACACCCAGACAGGCCTGGGGACACTCCTGAGACTGCAGGGCTCCCCCTACCTTGAGCGCAGGACAGGTGCGTGTCCTGCACCAGCAGGTAAAGGGCCCTCTGACAGCCAGAGCTTCTCTTCTCTGTAGGTCGTCCCTCCTCCTGTGGGGTCAACCCAGGGCTTCACTGGGGACCTGCCACTGCACAGACCCGTCTAGGGATAGAGATTCAGGAAAGACATTAAGAAGTGAAGGAGTTTCTAAAAAGAGAAAGATGTTCTGAAGACTTGAGCTCCCTCATGCCAAACACAGCAATTTTCTATCAAGTAAAGAATGTGGTTTCCCATCCAAGTACTAACCAGGCTCCGAAGTGAGGTATCACAAGAAAGGAAGAATAAGCACCACAGGTACTCGCCATCAAATTGCACTAACTGATCAACACTAAGGTGCTCACACCGGTAGTAATATTCATTGGGTGTTGCGAGGGTGTGGGTAGGTAAACTCACAACTAATGGACGTGGTCAGCATTGTGTGGGGGAAATCCTGGCTTGGGGGAGGCAAAATCATAAAATGTAACCAAAATGTTTGTACCCCCATAATATCCTGAAATAAATAAAAAAAAAGAATGTGGTAAGAGTTGGTTGACCAATGTGCAATGAGTGATTTAATCTAGTTTGAAGAAACCTTTTACATATTAATTCCTCGCTAATGAAAAAATGTTCAGTCATTATTGATAACTAATGAATATTGGTGATAATTTTTTATTCCCTTTTCAAGATTGTGGAATTAATATATTAAAACTTTGCTCAAACTAGATTAAATCCTTGGTTTGGGAGTCAACCTACCCTTGTACAGAAAACGACGGGAGCCGGAGAAGATCCCCTGCCCATCAGTTTGCAATCGCTGCAGGAGGGCAGGGCGGGAGGTTGCGGATAAACTGAGGTTTCCACGTGGAACCTCAGTTCCTGAACCGTGAATTAGGACCCAGAATATCTGGGAAGCCTCAGTGGTGGGTCTGAATCGTTGGGGTGGATGTGGAGTCAACATGGAATAATAATTAAGTGCTGGGCATGATTAGCTTACAACTTGACACACAAATCCATTCAAATATAGTGAATTGTTTCTTTTAAGTTTGGAGTAAACTTTCTTGTTTAACATTTAAGCCAAGTTGGAGGGCTGCTGGTTCTAGATGGAGGCTGCTGGTTTAAATCCATGGAAATCTTAAGCAGGCCACTTAACAATCTCAACTTCAAACTCCTTGTGAGGAGAACCAGGGAATATTACCTCCACTATGTGTGGTTTGATGATTAAATAAGACTGTGTCAGTAAAGCGCCTGATACAAGGTCATTTTGCCAAAAAAAAAATGGTGATAATTATTTTCCAATTCATTTTCTGATACTTTCTGATATTTTTCCTTCTTAACAATTGATATAGGACAGTGAGTCAGAGTTAAGAATTGAATTATTCAGCCCCCATGGGCAACATGGTGAGACGCTGTTTCTAAAAAAAAAAAAGAAGAAGAAGAGAAAGAAAAACTAGCAAAGTAGCTGGGGGTGGTGGTGTGCCTGTAGTCCCAGCTGCCCAAGGGGCAGAGTCAGGAGGGTCACTCGAGCCCACGAATTCGAGGTTGCAGTGAGTGACTGTGCTGCTCCAGCCTGGACGACAGAGCAAGACCCTGTCTCTCTCTCTCTAAAAAAGGAAAAAATTAAAAAAGAATTATTAAGTAGAATTAACTAGAATCTGCCAGAAACCACCATCTGTCATCCCAGTTTCCCCAAATCCTCCGTCTTGAAACCAGTCATCTCATCTGGTTTCCCACCTTCACTATCTTGACCTTCTGTGGGCTCTGAATTCTCAGCTGAGATAAAACGTCTGATTCACACAGGTCTAGCAATCTGAGATCCTCCGTTTTGTCTCAGGGTACAGTATTCACACACGCTGGCCTTGGTGGTTGGATTTGGAAGCATCAATTGTTTAACCTGAGCATTCTTTTAATGGCATGCCTAGATCCCTACCCATTCAGAATGGGAATAAAATCCGTTTAACTGTTACAGCTCTTTTGGAAGCTGTACAAAAAAGCCACTTATGTTAAAAATGAACAACTTGATTTTTAGAAATTAATTCATTTACAATTTAATTCACAGATGATATATATTTTTTTGAGACAGTTTCTTGCTTTGTGGCCCAGGCTGGAGTGTATCATAGCTCACTGCAGCCTCGAACTCCTGGGCTCAAGTGATCCTCCTGCCTCAGCCTCCCAAGTAGCCGGGACTACAGGTGTGTGCCACCATGCCTGGCTAATTTAAATATGTCTTTTATAGAGACGGGGTTTCCCTTTGTGGCCCAGGCTGAATAATTATACACATTTATGAGACACAATGTAATGTTTACATATGTTTATGCTCTGAAATAATTAAATCAAGCTAATTAACATATCCATCATCTGACTCATCATTTTTTTGTGTGTGGTGACAACATTTAGAATCTGCTCTTTTACCAGTTTCAAAATTAGCAATACATTGTTTTTTATTCATACATAATAATGATGCATATTTATGGGGTATATGTAATATTTTGATGTATGTGTACAATGTGTGATGATCAAATTGGGGCAATTAAGATATCCATCTCCTCAAACATCTATCATTTCTTTGTGCTAGGAACATTCTAAATCTTCCCTTCTAACTACTGTGAAATACACAATAAATTATTTTCATCTATAGTCACCCTGCTGTGCTGTGACACTGGAACTTAGCCCCTCTGTCCAACTATGTTTATACCCTTAACCAGCCCCTGTTCGCCTCCCCTCCCCCCACCCTTCCCAATCTCTGGTAACCACCGTTCTACTCTGCACCTCCAAGACGCCAACGTTCGTAGCTCCCACATGTGAGCCAGAACATCTGATATGTGTCTTTCTGGGCCTGGCTGATTTCACTTAACATAACGTCCTCTAATTCCATCCATGTTGCTTCAAATGACGGAATTTCATTTTTGTTATGGCTTAAAAATATTTCCCTCTGCATATGTGCCACAATTTCTTTATCCATTTCTCTGCTGATGGACCTGTAGGTTGATTCCAAATCTTGGCTGCTGTGAACACGGGAGCCCAGATATCTCTTCAATATACTAACTTCCTTTCTTTTGCATATATACTCAGAACGGGGAAGGCCGAATCAGTTCTATTTGTGGTTCTGTGAGGATCCCCCAGACTGATGCCCATAGAGGCTGCACGAATTTACATTCCCACCAACATCGCACAAGTGGTCCCCTCCACACCCTCCCCGGAGCTCGTTATTACCTGTATTTGGATTAAAGCCATGTAAGTCGGGGCGCAATGATAGTCACAGTAGTTTTGACTTGCATTTCTCTTTTGACTAATGATCAGCATTTTTTCGTATACCTGTTGGCTATTTGTATGTCTTTTGAGAGATGTCTATTTGAAAATCGCCTGTGGAGGGGAAGGGGAGAAACAAGGAGCTCGGTGAGGACGACACTTGGATCATCCAGGAGAGAGATGATTGCGGCTGACCCGTGAGTGCTGGTAGCTGACATGTGGGAATTATCATATTCTGTTTATTCTTCAAGTTTTTAGAGAATAGCCTTTTCCTTTTCTTTCAGTTTTAGAGGCATACTTGACATACAATAAGTCACACGTACCCAAAGGGCACAATTTGATCAAATGTGGAATAATACCCACCTATAAAAGGGGACCACTGATGACACACAGGAACATGGATGAATCTCAGAATGATGATGAAGGTGGAGAGGGCAGATACAGAAGGAATTCATGCTGTGTGATTCCATTCATGTAACATTCTAGAAAATTCCATGACTGATCTGCAGTGACAGAGAACATTGGTGGCTGCCTGGGAGGGAATCGGGGTGAGGAAGGGATGACGCACGGTGTAAGGAAATGGTGGGGCCAGTGAATGCGCCCACGGTCTCCGTCATGGTGGAGATTTCATGTGCATCAAAACCTGGACTCCACATCGAGGGGCAGGCACTAGAGAAGAGGTTGTTTGTTACACAACACGTGACTGTGCTAAATGCCACTGAACTGTAGGAAGAAAAAGGTAAATTTTATGTCGTTTGAACTTCACCTCAGTAAAATAAATAAATTAGTTAAGGTACAGAATTTGTTGACAATTTACAAAAAAAAATAATCATAACAAAATTATTTGTTCTGACAGACAGAAAGTGGCGCGCAAGAGAAAAGAAGAAATCAAAGATTACTCCAAAAGTCTTTTGGTCGGAACATTTGGGAGGCTGGAGCCACCCTGAACTGCGACAGGAAAGACAGTGTCAGGTTGGGTGTGTGCAGAGTGAGATGTCTGTGAGACTAGACATCCTAGCGCAGAGATCTAGAACAAACCCCAACCTCAGAGGCAGGAAGGATTGTGGTTGGATATGGATTCTTAAAAAAATCTTCATTTGATTTTTATTATTATTTATTTTTTAAACTGATAAAATCGTATTCATATATGGTGTACGACATGCTGTATCTGCACATTGTGGAATGGCTGAATCGAGGAAATTATCGTATCTATCAACGCACATCCTTTTGTGTGTGTGTGATGAGAAACTTAAACCCTACGTCTTAGCAAATTTCAGACATTCGATACATTGTAATTAACTATACTCCCAAGCTGTAGAACAGGTTTCTTGAACTCGTTCCTCCTGCCTAACTGAAACTTTGTGCCCTTTGCCCAACATCTCCCCAATGTCCAGTGTTCCCCGCCCCCCTGTGACCACCTTCTTCTCTACTTCTGTGAGTCGAACGGTTGTAGGTTCCACGCGTGAGTGAGGTCCCGTGGTGTTTGTCTTTCTGTGTCTGGCACAGGTCAGGGGCCCGTCGAGCTGCAGTGGGAGCAGAAGTCCCTGGTGCTGACTTGGACACGCTGTTGACTTCTCCGTGTGTGGAATCCCCCAGTGAGAGGGTGAGTTGCCTGGGTTCCCCGCAGGGACACTGCAGGTCTCAGGGGGGACTGTGTGTGTGAATCAGGTGGTAAGAAGACGTCACTGCACATGGGTGAGGATGCCTATTGTGGTCATAGACCTACTGACCTTGTATCCTAATTTCTGATTCTCACAGAACCTAATATTAGAAGATGGAACCAAAAAGGGCATTTTCCTCATCCTCCCATAAAATCCCTGGGTTCCTAGTTTCCCACGTCTGAACCAGGCTTCTGTGTCCCGGCTCAGAGAGAATTCAGAGCTTGGCTCTTACTTAGAAAGGGGACTGACAGACAATTTAGGGAGGGTGACAATATTAAAGAGGACCGTATTGCTGATGTTCCTGGCAGAAGGTGACCCCGCCGTGCCACCTGGGCCAGCGGGAGCCCCAGGCTGTGGGGGGAAGGCGGAGGCAGGAGAGAGGGGGCCAGGATGGGGCTCGCGGTGTCTCCCAAGGGAAGCAGAGCAGGCAGCCCCGGGTCTGTGGGTGACGCGTGTCTGAGGGCCTCGGGGCAAAGGGCTGTTCCTGGCTGTGTAGTCTGTGGCCCTGTGTGGATTCAGAACAGCAGAATCAGGGCTTCGTGTGCGAGTTTGAGAAGGCGCTGTCTGGGGCCTGGGTCTGGGTGAGTAAATTTTCCTGTGCAAGGCGACTTCCAGGAAGCCCGTTTCTACTACTGAACATCTCCCAGCCCTGGGGGAGGCTGTCTCTGTGCTGTGTGGGAGGCCACAGTGTAGCAGCAAGAACACAGAAAACACGACAAGGTAGTAAATATAATTGACTCTGCGATAAATAGATGCCAGATGGACAAATACAGAACCCGAAGAAACTCAGTTAGAACAGAGTTTGTCACAGAAAAAAACAAAAAAGAAGTTCAAGTCCTCGGACTGTCTTTCTCTTTATAAAAACTCCTTCACTTCTTCGTGTCTTTCCTGAATCTCTATCCCTAGACGGGTCTGTGCAGTGGCAGGTCCCCAGTGAAGCCCTGGGTTGACCCCACAGGAGGAGGGATGACCTACAGAGAAGAGAAGCTCTGGGTGTCAGAGGGCCCTTTACCTGCTGGTGCAGGAGGACACCTGTCCTGTGCTCAAGGTAGGGGGAGCCCTGCAGTCTCAGGAGGGTCCCCAGGGCCTGTCTGGTGTGGAGCTCTCCCTCAGGTGGCTCCTGCATGTCCACGGGACACGCCCAAGCCTATGTCTTCCCTGGGACTGGGCCAATGATGGTGTCATTCTCCTGAGTGTCAGACTCTCAGGAGATTGTGACTTTAAGTGGATTTGCACTTTGTCAGAGGGTAACACTCATTTGCCTGTTTTGCAAAGGAATTTCCAGTTATTTCTTCACTTCCTGAGATGAAGTAACTGGTACATACGTGTCACTCTCCTTTTGAATAGAACTTTTCAAAGAACGTGCTCCTTCTTGGCAGAAATGGATTTTTGCATGAGTTCAGCATTTAGTGAAACACTTGGATTTTTCAGGTGCAGGAGATGGAACCGAATACATTCGCTTTCCTTCCAGCAACGTGTGGTTGAGACGAGTGTGTACAGAATACTGTGCATCCCAGTTCAGCCATCCTGCTCACTGACGCTCACTGTGCCCAGGTAGGTCCTCCCCTCAACCAACGCAGAAACCTCACAGCCATGAGGGTCAGCCTCAGAAAGACATGCGGCTCCTCCTTAAGTTTTGTATACATTGTTTGTGGGTGATGAGTGAATAAACAACCGGTCATTTTGAAAAGTATACAATTTACACGTTTGTGATTAGATCTGGGGATTTTTTATTCCTTACCCAGATGAAGCAGAGCCTGGATGCAGTGAGGTCACGGCTCACCACGAGAAAGGGGCTGACACTTGGAAAACACACAGAAATTAGGCCAGTGATGTTCAGCAACCACAAACCGTGATCATGAAAAAGAGCAACAGAAGCGTGAAGGAGGGAGGAGAGGGTGTAGAAAGACAGAAAGGTGCTGGCCAGGACGAGGATGCTCTTGGAGGCTCTAGACTCAGGGGAGGATCGGGGGCAGACATTGCTTCTGTGAATGTGTTGGACCCGCTGCTTGTGCCTGTACAGGATGAAAACCATAGACGCGCTGGCCCAGATTATGAGCACAGAAAATGAAACTTCAGGGAACACTATTAATGCTGTATAGACCAAGCCACTGATATTCTCATCCTCTACAACAGAACAGTATCCCAAAGGTCTTTTCTTTGTGATGTTTTTGCTGCCCCATTTGCCTGAAACATACAACCCATACACAGGAAAAAAAGCATTTACCACCAAGTATAAGGTCCAACAAAAGAAAATAGAGACACCAACATACTTTGGAGCTTTTACCTTCAGATCCTTCCACTTGGAGTTCATGGGGCTGATTGCGATGGCCTGGAAGACACTCAAGAGACAGGTGGTGCCAATGGACACACCCCTGCCCACTCTCTGGACATAGAAAAAGAGGTGGCATTTAACATCATTAAAGAAATCTTTCCAACCAAATGCTTCCATTGTCTGAGGAACTGCTTTAGAGAGAAGCACCAAGGAGTTGGCTATAATCAGGTGGTTGAGAATCAAGTCTGTGCGCCTCAACTTGCATCCAGTGTAGGAAAGGAAGAGATAATGGCAAAGAAGAGAGGAATTGCCCACGATTCCTACCATAGTCAGGGACAAGAACAACATTCCTATCGCCAAGTCTTGGGGGGTTATTCTGTCATTGAACATGTTTTTCTTCAAACTGTGGCAACAGTCCTTCCTCAGAAAGGCTTGTTGTAAACTTTCGAGAGCAAGAATAACTTTGGTGGTCTGTTCTAGTGGGATTGCCGGAATCCTGAAGGTACAGAAGGACATAAGAGGAATTTCCAATCTATTTCATGCAGAGTCCCCTCTAGCAGTCAGGTGGTGACCTGGGGAAGCAATGGCCAGTGAGAGCAAACGGAAAGAAACCAAAACACAACACGTTCCTCACAACCCGAATTTCATTCTAGATATGCTGGAAAAAGAAAAACCTCAAGTATCACTCCCAGCATACAACACATTAATTCTGAATGGATTGCTGATCTAAATATTAAATTTAAATAATAGAAGTTTTAGTGGAAAACCAATATTTCTGTGGTCTAAAAATAGGAAAATGTTTCCTGCAAAGCACAAAATACAGTAACGTTATGAATGAAATAATAAATTATATTAAAATTAAGATCTCTCGTGAAAAGACACACAACTACATGTGGAAAGAAAGAGCAAAGGAGAGAGAGACAGAGTCAGAGACAGACGCACACACAGAGTGAGAGTCAGACTGTGAATGGTTTGTATCCATCCAGAGAAATCTTACACACCACACAAGGGAAAGGAAAACAGGCAAAATGTTCCAGTTGAAAGATAAAGAAAGAAGTGATTTCATGGTTACTGAATATGTGGAACTATCCAATGTCTTCAGTAATCAGGAAAATGTATATAAAACCACTACCTGGAACCATCATGCAACAACCAGAAAGCTCAAATGAAAATGATAAGAAATATCATGGTTTGCAAGGATGTGCACAAACCAAGAGCTCACACCTGCTGGTGGGTGTTGAAAAGGGTACAGACATTGTGAAACACTCTTTGGTAGTGTCTGCATGAGCTCACCAGATGCCAAAGATCATTGCAATATTTTCCCTTAAATGTGTTTACTCAACAAACAGTCCTACATGTTGTTCCCAGGAGACAAGCTGCACACTTTATATAGCTGCGCTGATCTTACCCGTAATAGCCCTGGATGCAAAGTGCTGACATGCCCATTAGCAGTAAAGTGACTCTACGGATCCTATAAGCAACGCCAATGAATACCACAATCAGGTATAACAATAAAGACACTGTCGGAAAATACGTCTCATGGGTTGTATGTAAAAGTGAAATACGAAGAATTCTTGTGGAACTCATCTATGTATGGGCCAAACAGGCAAAGCCCACCACCTCTTCAATAAGACCATAGCTGGAAACCTATGTCCCAACAGGTCCACTGCTTCCAACACACCCAACAGAGCTGTGGTCTTTGCGGTCGTGACTTATAGGGGCAGAAGGAGGCTTCTGGGGTCCTGACAATATTCAGGTGCCTGATCTATGTGTTGCCTGAAGACTTTTGTCCACTTGTGGAATCTGAGTGAGTTGTGGCTTATCAACCGTGCTGAGCATTTCTTTTTTGAAATGTATACATGATTGAAAAAATTAACAGAAGATTCTGGGGGAGATGTCGCTGCTAATAATGAGTGAGAACTGCCGCTCTTGTCTGCACAGGACGAAACTTAAGAAACCACAGGCACAGATTGTGAGTTCCAACAAGAAACACCAGGAAATGGTAGCGATATTGTTTACATTGACTCTTCGATTTTGTCGTAAGACTCACCAGTACCGTGTTCTAAATCAGAGTGTGTGTATGTGTGTGTGATGGTTTTGCTGCTCAGTTTTATAATCAAAAACTAAGATAAATTATATTTACCTGTACATACAGGATCCAGTAGAGAAAAATGGAAAACCCTGTGTGCTCGGGAGAATTTATTTTGACTTCTACGTACCTGGAGTTCCTTCGGCTCACCATGATGGCTTGAGACAGTGAACACAGGTGGTGTCTGTGATCATACCCTGCCAACTCTGTGAGAGGAGGAAAAAAATTTGAATCCAAGTCATGAAAAGCACTCATCAACCAAAAATTTGCCAGAGTCTTGGTGCTACCTAGAGAGGTGTAGCTCGCAGATACCTGTAATTACAAAGAACGGGCGAGAGGATGCTCTGCAATCAGGTGCTTGACAGCCCAAGCTGTGGTCCTCAGGCGACCCCCAGTTAAGTCAAAGAAGGCGTGATGGTAACGAAGAGAGACATTCCCTAGGGTTCCAAGTACATTCTGAGAGGAGTAGAACATATTACTGCCAAGTCCCTGGAGGCCATTCTGCCAGGTCCCAGGTACTGACATTCGTGCTGAGAGCCAGATTGTCCTGCAAGGGAACACAACATGTGGGCTACATTGCTCATATTCCCTGAAATGAGAAATATTTACTTAAACTTTTGTTTTCTTGAGACTTCTTAGAGTAGAATGTGTAGACTTCGAATAGCATGTACAGTATATATTATTCACTGCTAAAATGCCATATTCCATAGCTTCTTTGATTTTCATAACTCCATGATGTTTCCTGAACATTACTTGTCTATAAAGAGAAGTAAAAGTTAGATACAGGGACCTTAAATGATCTGACAGCACAAACTGCTTAGAGTCACAGTGGAGCCTTGAGCCTGGCTGGGCTGGTTGCAAGAACAGTATCCACATGACTGCGCTGTGCTCACAAACCGCGTCAGCTCTGTGTTCATACAATCCAGACCTGTCATTAGATTTGTTTGCAGAACATTCCATTTGATTTACCTACTGACAGTTCACTTTACATCATTGGCATTTTATGGTAAAATTTTGATCAAAACAAGTTTTCATTTCCCTGCAAATATTTAGTGTGTAGGTCGATATCAAATAAGAGTAAAGCCTTCAAGATCCTAATAAAGTGTGAATGCACTAATCGCACACAGTCCTGAAGGAAACTGTACCAAGTACAAATTGGATTTACTGAACGCAATATTGGCTCAATGTTATTTTAGTAAAAAGATTCATTTGTGGACACAATAGGAGCAAAAATACAATCGTGTCTATCACAGAAATTGTTGAACAATATTTCTGTGTCCTTAAACAGTGATGCATGAAATACCAACATGAACCAAAATAGTGTAGGATGGAAACTGAAGTATTACTCATTTCTGATTAATTACTCATGAATTTGTTAATTTACTAGTTATATAAAACCATTAGTAGTGAAGCAAAATTCATGATATATATTGAAATACTAGAGACACATGTAAAATAAAATCTGAAGGACATAGAATCTGAGTATCATAGATGATGAAATCATAGTGAAATGAATTTCTACATGTCAATAGAAAAAAAAAAACTGCGAAAGCAAGAAACCAGTAGCCTGATTTAAAAAACGGCTAAAGACCTGAATGGGCATTTCTGCAAAGAAGAAATATAAATAACTGAGAGGTAAATAGTAATATGCTCAAAGCCACTAATCACGTAGGAAATACAAACCAAAACCCCAGTGAAGTATCACTGCACATCTGTCACAGTGGGTCTCAGCAACAACCAAAGGTAACTGTGTGGGGAGGATGAGGAGAAATTGGACCCTCGTACACTGTTGCTGGGAACTCAAAATGGGGCAGCCTCTCTGAAAAATAGTATGAATGTTCTTCAGAAAGTTAAATAAAGAACCACATGGGACCCAACAGTCCAGTTTCTGAGTATTTACACAAGAAGTTAAAACCAGGCTGTCAAAGAGATACTGGAACTCCCGTATTCATTGCAGCGTATTCACAATAGCCAGGATGTGCAAACAACCTACTGTCCATCGAAGGACGAGAGATGAAGACAGTGTGGTGTGTACACACTGTGCAATGTTACTCAGCCCGAGAAAAGAAGGAAATTCTGCAATAGCTGACAAGGTGAAGGAAGGACATTATGCTAAGTGAAATAAACAGTCCCAGGACAAATCTGCGTGATCTCGCTTACCTGTGTGATCTGAAACGATTGACCTGAAAGAAGCAGAGAGTGGAACGGAGGCTTCTAGGAGTGGGGAGGGGTTGATGGGGGTTGCTTATTAACGGGCATAACGTCCCAGGTAAGCAAAATGAAAACCTTCCAGTATCTGCTGTACAACATTGTACCTGCAGTGAACAATGCCAGATTGTGCACTTAAAATTTTGTAAGGTGGGTAAATCTCATGTTAAGAGTCGTTAGTATAATAAGATAACAATATTTTAAAAGAGTTACGTAGAATATCTCGAATGCAAAGTAAATAACACAGGATGCATTTGACCCTGACAACCGTTGTCTGCAATGGTTAATAATAATAAAGTTACCCTTTCCTCGGCTGCTTCTTCCCTAAAGTCAACGAGAGCAGCCTCACCGGCATCACTAGACCTCAGATGTTTTCAGTGGAGCATAATTACTGTCTTCGTTATGTGCATGATATGTACAGTGTTACATTATTTAAAAATGCATTTTTTATCCCAGAAACGATTTCAGATACATGGTTTTTGCACCCGCTGAGGCAATTCTCACAGTTCCATCGCCCTCTTTATTATTCTATTACCATGAAGGCTTTGTAGGTATATGGCTAATCATACAGTGTTTCTATTCTATAATGTATGTAAGGTTACGTGAACAACAGATATAGTTATTACCACATTCCTTAAACACCTAACTCTTGCATAATTATCAGTGGGGATATTCGCCAAGAGTCCCCCGCAGTGAGGATTTCATTAAATTTCGTTAGAAATCATCACAGATTGGCATAAGGTCCAGGACCCTCAGATCTCTTTATGGGCTCAGTTTATAACTGAGGAATCATTCCTCCCCCTGGTCTAGCTTTGCCACTGGTCTGTCTCTACCGCACAGGAATTCCACGGCCAGGCATAAGCACTTACTCAGATTTTCTTCCCCTGCAGACTCTGCCTCTGAGGCGGCTGGAACACACGGACACTCACCTGACCTTTCCCACCAGCAGGATGGCTGAGTGTACGGGTCACAGCAGCCGGCATTGGGTGGCACTGAGGCAGCAAGACCCTGAGATAAAGGTCTGTGATTCTGTGACCTCCAGTCCCCTCCCCTCAGAACTGCAATTATCATCTCACCTGTAGCAGCAATGACAGTGCGGACATGGGGATTTGATAACCTTTCTGGAAAACTTTTCCTCAGTTGCTAATTACCAAAGGCAATTACAACTTCTTGTGAGTGTCTCCTAAGAGACTGTGCTGTGTGGCGGAGGCTCTTACTTTTTTATGATCCCCGAAGGCTGCAAGAAGCAGGAAATGTTGAGGTTTGACGTGTGAGGACCCAGCAGAGAACCATGTGTGTCTCAATGGATTGTATGCCTGTCTGACATTTTCTTCTTGTTAAAGTTAACATCATTCTTAATCTTCAGACCCTGAAGCTGCTCCATTGTTTAAGGATTCAGCAGGAAAATGAAGGAGAAAAAGGAACTAAAAAGAATTAGTGACAAAATTAGTGTAAAATGAACAACATGACATCAATAGACTACAATAAAATTCACCGAACTCACTTTCATAACTAAATGTAAATTACTTTGAAAATAGTGATATGGACATTTTATAGGAATACGTACTTTACCAGTGAGAACCTGGCAGGGAAGGGAAAAGTCTGAAGAGGAAAATAAGCTAAAAGGGAAGAGAGATATTTACACACTCTCTCAATTAAAGCACCAAGATGGTTTCATTGGCAGATTCTGCCATTGCTTTAACTGTTAGGTCAGCCAAAGTGATTTTCTCAATTTAACACAACTAGATGGTTACTGGCGTTCTCCACATTTATTGTTGTTGAATTTTCATTAAGGATCACCCAACAGTTACCTAATATTATATATTATATACCTAATTTAATGTATTATAATAAAAATTTGGATTTCTGACACCCAGGTCAACAATTTGACCTAGTTCCACGGTCCTTTCTGCTTTGCGAGGTTTTAGGCCAACTGAGAAGATGCAGAGAACACAGTCACACAAGACCAAACTCAGTTCTGACACCAAGTGCAAGTTCACGGATTCCCCACATCACCTTTAGCTTCCATAATTGACTAGAAGAACTCACGGAACGCCCTGAAACTGTGATGCTCAAGATGGCCACTGTTGCAGGAATGAGGAGGGGCCGGTCGGCCACAGCTGGTTCAGCACCAGAGCCTCAGCAGCAATCTCCATCTGCTCAGAAGCGACTGATCCACCCGCCCCAGGGGCAGCCTCATCAAAACATGGAATATCTTACCTGTAGTGTGCACAGCTATAAGGAGCAAATAATCTCCACCTGCCAAGCATGTCCCCTTATTTCATTCCTAGCACAACAATGGCGGGTGGGGGTCATTTGAAGGACAAAAAGTGGATCCCATTTCTAGAGGCAACAGCTGTTCTGGGCAAAGTGATACAGTGACTTGATTGCTCAAGGGCCCAAAGCTCAATGGAAAGAAACACAAACCTAAACGCAAACCCATCAGGACCCTTCCTGCCAGAAAAAGTGACCTGTGAACCTGTGACCCGCTGCACCAGCAGGTGGAGGGGACACTCTCTGAGTCATCGTCCTGGAATCGGGGTGACACTGCCCACTCCCAACACAGAACCTACATTTTGTAGGGACATCAGGAGCAGCTCAGACACTTGCCCTGCCCTCACCGGGTAGCCTTCTGGTTCTGTCCACATGTAGTTGGGATGATGCCCTGACAATCGCCCATGGAGGGGAAGGGGGGACACGGGTAGCTCAGTGAAGACGACACTCGGATCACCCAGGAGACAGACGATTGGGGCTGACCCGTGAGTGCTCGCAGCTCACATAGGGGAACCATCAGATTTTGATTTTTCTTCAGGTCTTTAGAGAGTAGCCTTTTCTTTTTCTTACAGTTTTAGAGGTGTAGTTGATATACCATAAATGACACGTATCCAAGGGGCAGAATTTTAATAAAATGTGGAATATTACTAAGCTATAAAAAGGGACCCTTGATCATACACAGGAACATGGATGAATCTCAGAATGATGATGAAGGTGGAGAGGGCAGATAAAGAAGGAATGCATGCTGTGTGATTCTATTCATACAACATTCTAGAAAATTCTGTGACTGATGAGTAGGGACAGAGAACATCGGTGGTTGCCTGGAATGGAATTGGGGAGAGGAAGGGATGCCGGACGGTGTGAGGATACCGTGGCGGGGAGTGAATGTGCGCACAGATGCGATCATGGTGGAGACTTAATGGTGGAGATGTCAAAACCCGGACTCCACATCGAGGGGCCGGCACTGGGGTGAGAAGGTGGTTACTGCACAACACTGTGACTGAGCTAAATGCCACTGAATTATACAGAGAAAAAGGTTAATTTTATGTTGCGTGAATTTCACCTCAAGAAATTGAATAAATTAGTTAAGGTACAGGATTTGTTGACAATTTACAAGATAAATAATAACAATAAAATTACTTGTTCTGACAGACAGAAAGTGGCGTGTGAGAGAAAAGAAGAAATCAGGGATAATTCTAAAAGTGATTTGGACTGAACATCTGGGAGGTGGAGCCACCCTGAACTGTGACAGGGAAAGACAGTGGCACTTTGGGTGTGTAGAGACTGGGATGTCTGAGAGACGTCCTAGCACACAGATCAAGAGGAAACTCCAACCTCAGAGGAGGAAAGGATTGTGGTCGGAATCAGATTCTTAGAGAATATTTCTCGTTATTATGATTGATTTCGGAACTTGACAAATCCATGTGGTGTA
>RJWJ010025363.1:0-23006 GCA_004363605.1 Indri indri
GGAAGGTCACCTCCATAGGGACAATGCTGGGTTGCGATTCATTTCAGGGCTCAGCGATGAATTAGCATTCAGCACCTTGGACTTCTGACTGTCATTAGAGTCCACATGAATCACCCAGGATAAGAACGTTGTAAATGCTTTCAAGTTTCTGGGCCCCTTAAGGATCTAATTCCAAAGAGGCGAGGTAGCTCGCTCAGTCCTGTCCTGTAGCTGCAGGGTGGGGATGGAGGAGAGGAACGAATTGTACTTTCTCCTGCTTCTTTTGCCTGTAACGGGGAGGGTGGGGTGTAAAGGCCTCTCGATTCTGTTTCCCACCTCCGTGAGTGGGTGAGTCTCGCCTCCCTTTCTCCTGCACGCGCCTGGTGGTTTACAACCCACAGTCTCTCTGCTCTGTCCACAGAGCCCAGGAAACGGAGAGTCAGGAGCAGCCTCTGGCATCAGCAGCAGGCGTGGGTTCAAAGTCTGATTCTGCTACTTTCTAGCCAGGAAGCTGCTTAGCTCCTTGTCTGTACGTGGGCTTGCCCGTAAGTACTTACTTCCCAGTGTCGGCGTGAGGATCACACGCGCGTGTGTCTAGTGTGGTGGGTGGAACCAGATTGCCGTGATTACCTCTCCAGCTGCATTTGGACTTTTAGTGCCACACTTGGAAGCTGTCTGAGGCCAAAGGACACTGAACAGGTGCTGGGCAACCAAGAAGCAAACCAGCCAGTCTTGGGTCTCCATCAGCATCTGTTCCAGTGGAGAAGCAGTTACGTCTCTGGGCCTCATTATGGTCCATCCCCACTTGGACTTCACACCTTCCACCTCACACTCGGCACATCCCAAGCCAAGGACGTCATAAACGCCCCAAGCTCACTTCCCCAGGGCTTCCTGTTCTGTCATCAATACCTCCACTTTCCTGGCCACCTACACTCTACGTGTGGCCTCTGTAGCCTCTCTTCTCCTTCACACCCTCTGCACCACTGGGAGACTCGAAGGATTCAACTTTTGATAGGGTCACCTCCTGCCAGTCCCCCTGTGACCACTGCCCTGCTGCAGATCTGATTCATCTCAGCCTGGGGAAGACGAGAGGTGCCTCCCACATCAGGCAACTCCGCCAGACATGGCTTTTCATATGCCCCTTACCTGCCCCAACTCTATGGTCCGCAGACAGGTGTGGCTCTCTCTCCTCCCTGCAGCCCCAGCACATTTTCCCCCCTCGACTCTAACTACCCTACAGATGAGCCCACCTTCAGCACGGGGTTTTCTCCCTTGCTGTATCCAAGTCAGCCGAGACCTGGTAGTCCAGCTCTATTCATGGGCTGTCCCTGCACTTCTGAGACCAACCTCGCACTCTCGGCAGGAATTGGCCATATTCTGCCATATCCCAGGGCACCAGGCCCTACCTTTATGATCTCCTCAAGTCTAGAATC
Source organism: Indri indri (assembly GCA_004363605.1). Lineage (NCBI taxonomy): Eukaryota > Metazoa > Chordata > Mammalia > Primates > Indriidae > Indri > Indri indri. The sequence continues at coordinate 1,413 of RJWJ010025363.1, forward strand.
CAGACGTCAGTTAAGGCCACTTAAAACTACACCCTCCCTTGCCCTCACCTTCTGCTTCTTCCCAGGGCATCATGTGGTGGTCGTTCTACATTCCCTCCAAGAGCCCTCCTCCCACAGCCCAGGCCCATATGAATTCTCACTTGGCCCCAGAATCTCCCCTCAGCCATCTAGCCCCCGACCAGGTAAGCACTTAATGGCTCACCTCTACCGAGTCCTTCAGCGGTGGCAGCGTCCACCTCGTCCCCCAGCCATTCCGCGTCTGCACACCACACTCCCGTTTGAGGCACTCCGGTGCACAGTCCAGATTTTGCAATCCCCTCCCTGTGGGCTAGGGCAGTGCCCTTCCCACTTTATAAACTCAGGCTCCCTTTTAGTAAGCCTGGGGCCCACCCTGCTGCCCCATGGACGTGGCGATGCAGTGCAGGACTGAGGCGCAGCCTCGCCAAGACTCGCGTGCAGGCCCGGGCCCTGGTGCTCCTCCCTAAGCCCCTGCTTCCCGCTACACCAGTCAGGGCTGCACTCTTCTGGGGCTCTGTCCTTTTTGTTTTTTGTAGTATGTACCCCAATTGTGCTTAAATCATTAAATCAGTTATCGAAAACCTTACTTGTGATGAGTGATTTCATGTATGTCTGTTGCATGATAAGATCAGCTGTACAAAGTCAGGGACTTGGTTCTGTTCACCTTTGTATCCCTGGCACTGGCACCCACTTGGAGCAAAATCTGGCTCCCAAAAATGCCCCCCTACAAGCTGTCGACAAGCCAAAGCTGTTTATCGCTTACTGTGTGGTCAGGGAGAGCCCTGCCCTGACAGTCCGAATGGCAGCGTCTCAGAGGGGTCGTCCAAGTTGGGGTACTTACGAGGCTTTGGGGTTGGGTTTTGGAGGTCATTCAATGCGGCAGGGGTTGGGGGTTTAGTTAGGATTGGGTGGGGCTCATGGTATCATTAGGATTGGTAGACAGAGCAATGTGAGGGTTTTTAGGCAAGGGATTAAAAGGGCCTTGAGATATGAATAGTCATTGATGCTATTTATTGAAAAGTCTAATAATTTAACTCTCATTTGAATGGAATTTCTGGAAAATTAAGGAAACAAAGTTATTTGCAGCTTTTATTTTCCTGGACAAATTTCCCATAAGAGCGAAATCATATTAATGTAGCTATCGTAGTAGGCATTGAGGGTGCAAATGATTTGAGTTTGCAGAATGATTGATTCCAGGTGTGCCCAGATCCTCCAGACTCCTAGAATCACACGTGAAGCTACAGGATGGCCAGTGCCTGCCTAGTTACGCAATACTTCTGAGAGGTCCCAAGGACCATTTGCATTTGCTTGTGAACCTCTGCTTCTCGAGCCTCCCATCTTGTCCTCTGTCCAGTGATGGGCCCTTTCTCCTGGCTCCAGCGTAGACGGAGCTCTGACACTAACACCCGCCAAACACAACTCATACAAGTTCAGTAAGCAAAGCTGGGTGTGTGCGAAAATGGTGGAGGGCACAATTCAGCTTCAGATCAAGTGTGTGGGGGCCGTTGCTGCTCTGGGGTTTCCCAGCCTGGCGACCCCTCCATGCCTCAGTCATACCATGTACACGTCACTGTTCCACCCCTCCTCAGCATCAGGGCCTGCTCTCCTTCAGGCCTCTCTTTCTAACCCTCCTCACCCAAAAACAAAACAAAAGCAAAACAAACTCCCCTGAGAGCTTTATTATTGATCAAGCAGAGCAATTTCAGCTCCCTTTAGTTTTTTCTCATCTTAATCCTCTGCAAAACCCACTAAGATGTGTCCCTAAAGAAAAAAATAGTTCCCTCCCCAAAAGGAATTCTATTGTTATCTTAGACAGTAAATAGCTCACTTCCTCTACCCTACCCGCATAAATAGGAGTTCCATCAGTGCTTCAAAATATTAGTTTGAACCACATGAAATATTCATTTTGTAGGCCAGAAATGGTCAAATAACAATAATTTCATATCCTCCAGCATAAAAACATGTAAAACATTGAGATAATGAATCAATTTGAGTTAGTCTTGGGAATTAATTTTATTCCTATGAGGAAACTCCAAGAATTTTCCCAATAAGTCCAAAAACAATTTTTAACTACTGTCAGTAAAAACCGTAAGGACAAAAAAAAAAATTTCATTATCCAGAAAAATGGTATAATAATTGAGCCTAATTATGGAGGAGTCTGGTTGTATGTCACCCACTAGCATCTCAGTTCTAGAAAAACGTCCGTACTGGGAAATCAAAGCAGAGTTGCAAATTGCTATCTGATTTCTACTTTAACCAGGTGTAGGTTGGAAAGGACTAGATGAAATCCAGAGGATGATAGACCAGTACAGACACAGCACTTCCTGCGAGCCCGAACCAAGACAGTGTTCTACACACTTTGCATGTAGTAGTGTCAGGAATCCCTGAGGAGACAGGCACAGGAGGCTTAAGTGATTTGCCTGAGGTCCCACAGCAACTATGCAGAAGGGCTGTTCCAGCTCCAGGCCCAGGCACACAGACACTATGCTATACTGCTTTGTTTTTTCAGGGCACCACACAAAGACATTTCCTCCTGGGGGTGAGGGGCAGAGGGGACGGTAGTGGAAGGAAAGGTAAACAGTAACAGGGAAAAAAAATCTTTTCAAAGTTACCCTCACTCTGACACAGTCAGATCAACACCCTGGCAGATGGAGTGGCCAGGAGGTCGCACTCTATACTGGCTGGTGGGCATGGGGCAAGGACAGTGAGTTCGTGATCATGTCTGAAGAAACCAGCATGCCACTCAGCTTTCGTCTGAGGTAGACATGAACCACTCTTTGAGAACCCAGATCTAGGCCACTCTCAACTTTTTCAGAGAGTTACGCAGCCTCACTTTTGCTCTGGAGGTGTTTTATGGTGACGCACAACCCTATTTCCTGTTAGAGACCGCCTGCCGGTTCCCGTCCCATTTTCCACCTGTACACTGCCCCGTCCTGGTGCACAGAAAAGAAACCGGATCGGGGAGCCACGGGTTTTGATTTTTAGCCCTAACCTTACCACTCATTCCTGGCTCTTGCTGCGAAAGCTTTTTTCAGAGTATAAACATGCTCAAATTTCTCTTATCCTAAAAGTAACAGCACGGAGGTGTCCCTGTTGCTCCTGTTCCATTTGTGGACTCACCTTTTCTACCAAGCATTAAGAACAACTAATTTACCCTCGCTCTCTCCTCTTCATCCCCTCCAGCTCAGGGCCCGCCCAGCCACCCACCCACAGTACACTCAACACCTACCTGCCGCGACCCTGCTTGTCCCACCTCACCAGTGACCGCCCTGCTGGCCAGTCAGGGGCTGCCGCTCAGTCCTCTTCTTAGATGGCCCCTCCTCCACATTTGGGCTCGCCTTCCACTCCTCTCCCCTGGCCTCTGACGCGGCTCTGTCTCTGCAGCTGCGTTTCTGGATGTTTCTCCCTGGTCTTGAGTGTGGCCTGTGCTCTGCTCACTGTGCCGTCTTCTGGGGTGATGGTGCTCATTTTCCGTTTCACTGTCCATCTCTGGGTTTCTGTCTGTGCTGTTTCTTCTCTGAGTTTCATACTCTCCTCTAGCTGCATCTGGAACCTCTTACACGTCCCACAGACCCATCAAATGCAATGTGTTTAAAACCCAAATCATCAATTTCCCAAGACGCGCTCCTTCCATCAAAGGCAGCCCCAAATCACAAACACGGGTCATTTGGACCATGCGCTTTTCTTGCTCCTCACATTCACCCTTTACCTTCTAACTATTTGTCACTCCTGTCCCTCCCTCCCTCCCTCTTGCTCCTGTCATCTCTCTCCTATCTGGGGTAGTGGCCTCCTAACTAGTCTATCTCTTGATTTGCTCTCTCTTTTTTTTTTTTTTTGTCGAGACAGTCTCACTGTGTTACCTGGGCTAGAGTGAAGTGGCGTCAGCATAGCTCACAGCAACCTCAAACTCCTGGGCTCAAGCAATCCTTCTGCCTCAGCCTCCCGATTTGCTCTCTTTCAAAATCCATTTTCCAAACAGTTATCTGAGTGACGGTGGCTGTATCTTAAATACAATCTGAAAGCCTTAAAGTTGTTCCTCAGCAAACGTTTTACCATGACTTCCAACGCCCCTTCCTTGTGCCGATTTGCCCTTGTCCAGCTGCCCTCTGCTCTCTGCACTCCGCTGTGCTGGGGACAGACAACTGCTTAGGGTCCCGATTCCACAGGGCACAGTAGTGCCCTCTCTGATCCCCTCAGTCTGGATTTTGTGCCTCCTGCACCTGGTGTTTTTGGGCCCTCCTTGTCCACTCACCTCCTTGGTCCTTTAGGTTGGGTCCTGGAGTCCTCTTGTCCACGGAGGATCCTTGGCCCCCTACCCAGCCTGGCCTCTCTCCCAGCACCTGCAGCCTAATAGCCAAATGCTCTATTTACTTGTCTGTCTTCCAGACTGGACTATAAATACCAGTGGGGCAAGGGGACCTTGTTTTATTCACCCTTGCACTCCCAGTACTTCGAGTGCAGTCGACCCTTGAAAAAAGTGAGGTTTAGGAGGCCGACCCTCTGCACAGTTGAAAATCTAAGTATAACTTTTGATTCTCCAAACACTTAACTGCTAATAGCCCGCTGTTGACTGGAAGCCTTGCAGATAACTTAAACAGCCAATTAACACACACACATGCACACACACACACACACACACACACATAAATATATCTTTTTTTTTTTTTTGAGACAGAGTCTCACTCTGTTGCCCTGGCTAGAGTGCCATGGTATCAGTCTAGCTCACAGCAACCTCAAACTCCTGGGCTTAAGCAATCCTTCTTCCTCAGCCTCCCAAGTAGCTGGGACTACAGGCATGCGCCGCCATGCCTGGCTAATTTTTTCTATATATAATTTTAGTTGTCCAGCTAATTTCTTTCTATTTTTAGTAGAGACGGGGTCTCGCTCTTGTTCAGGCTGGTCTTGAACTCCTGACCTCGAGGAATCCTGCCGCCTCAGCCTGCCAGAGTGCTAGGATTACAGGTATGAGCCAACGTGCCTGGCCTAACACATATATTTTGTGCGTTCATGACATACCTAACTTTCTTAATTTTTTCAATATTTCTAGGCTACGTGGTTTGCCCGTAATTTTTTTCAAATCGTTGAAAATCTCTAAAAAAATTTTTAATATATTTATGGGGAAAAATATGCATATAAGTGGACCCTCACAGTTCAAACCTGTGTTGTTCAAGGGTCAACTGTACTTAGGGGGCCTTCACTATACATTCATTGAGCTGATGCTGAAGCGAGCAGTGTTCTCAGGAAGTTGCACACTCCTCTGAGCTTTGGCACTCTTACATATCAGGTGGGGGTAACAGGACTGGCCTAGCGTAGTCACAGGTTATTGGGAAGGTTATATTAAATAACGTGTGCAAAAGCCCTCTGTAAGCTACTTGGTATCATGCAGACGTAAGATGGAATCGCCACTTCCATCCTCTGGGGCAGCATCCTCCTCCCCAATTTTCCAATTCTTTTAAAACACTGTGAGTTTCCCCTCCTGCTGGGGCAAAGGTTGACTAGAATGACAAAGGAAGGGCAGGGGACTCTCTTCACACCTCCTAGGCAGGTATAAATTTCACAGAGTGTGTACTTGTTCACCTCGATTGCTGATATAGAACCCCTGTACAATCCGGGGAGAGTCCTTTGATGTTCCCCCTGTAAAGGGGTGCTGAAGAGGTCTGATGAGGGGGGCTGAGAGGCCTCAGCCAGGTGTCCACAGAAGGTAATTAGTGCCAGCCACGTGGATGGTGTGGTTATCCCTCAGGAAACTTACCCTGTGTGGTGAAGATCTTGGAATCCATGTAGAGTTGCATTGGCAGGGCGTGGTCTGCTGCTCTGGTCACTGTTTGGGGAAGTCGTCACTATCCGTGTCTTTCTGGTCTAGATTAGGGGAGAGAAAGGACGTCTGTGTCCAGACTGTCCAGAGGCCCAGACGGCTGAATGATTGAAAAAAGCTAGGTGGTTTTTTAGGGTGCACATTGGCCTCGGCCACATGTTTCACCCCATCCATGACCCGTGAAACAGCTGTTTATGGCTCTCAATATCTTCCAAGAAGGCTTAGCGCCCAGGCTTATGCTATGTCCTCTGTAGGCATAAAAAAAAACCTCTACAGGTCAGGTGCAATGGCTCATGCCTGTAATCCTAGTAGTCTGGGAGGCTGAAGTGGGAGGATCGCTTGAGGCCAGGAGTTCAAGACCAGCCTGAGCAAGAGTGAGACCACATCTCTACAAAAAATAGAAAAGTTAGTTGGGCATGGTGGTGCATGCCTGTAGTCCCAGCTACTTGGGAGGCTGAGGAAGGAGGATCACTTGAGCCCAGGAATTCAAGGTTGCAGTGAGCTATGATGAGACCACTGCATTCCAGCCTGGGTGACAGCAAGACTCTGTCTAAAAACAAACAAACAAACAAACAAAAAACACAAAACCCACAAAAGCCCTCTACATTATCTGCTCAATTCCCTGAGACGGGGAGCTGGCAGGAGAAGGATGAGGAATGAATCTGAGAGCAAAAGGCAAACAAATGCACATCAGGCCCAGTGCTGGGCAAGCTGTTGGCTGCAGATCTTATCTGTTTTGCAGACGTGTCCCCTAGTAATGGGGGCAAGAAAATTTGGAAACCCAGGAATGGTTATCTAAGCCCAGGCAGTGTTGGTGCCATCTTTTATTGGAAAAGTAGTTGGCATTGTTCTAAGGCAACATTGGAAGACTTGACAGAAGACTTGGGTCGGGGCAGGGGAAACTTGCTCCAAAACGAAAGCCAGGGAATGGGGGCAAGGCCACAGAAAGCTGATTAGGTGGGTCAGGACAGTGGAACTAGAGTTAGAAGAGGAACAGAAGAAAAATCCTTTGACTAGGCAAGATTAGACGAGTTACTCCAAACTGGCAATGACAGGTATCTGTAAGTCTACCTTGTGTTTTTAGATGCCAAAACAGGCCCAACATTAGGACCCTGTGTGGCCATGTGTGTATCACAGGGGCATGTAGAGTAGTGAGACAGGAACCCAAAGAACAGAGAAGCTGCCTTCCTTGGGAACTCTTAATCTGGCCAGAGACAGATAACTGTTTGTTCATTGAATATACATATGAAAAAACTATAAAGAAGCACAGTCACACAATTTAATGTATGTGTGCATGAGGAGTCTGTATCTACCAAAGAGAGGAAAGAGGACTCAAGTGCTTCAGATTTGCTTAAATCCACTTCGTTTTCCTTTTGGCTCCATCCCTCCATCCGCTCCCCTTTCTAGCATCTGCCTTCTTAGCTCTGTCGGGTGGCCTTGTCACTTGCTAGGGCAAGTTGCCTGGCTTCCTGCACCTTATCTTCTCTGCTGTAAGTTAAGGGAGGTGAGCACTGAGAATTTCCCAGCGTGATGTTCTGAGACCCAAACTCACATTCCCCACTGTCCCTTTGCCAGTGTCCCTGGCACCATCCCTGGTTTCCAGCTCTGGATAAATCGTGGGAATCATTCACTCCCTGACCTCTTGTCCTGCTCCCAGGACAAGCCACGAAAACTTTTCTCCCTGAGTGCAGATGTGAATGGGAGCTCTCGGGAAGGCACAGGCACACATAATGGCGTGCTTTTTTCCTTCCTGTTCTTAGTTGTCATCGTTGCTTATATCCTGTTAATTCATTTAACAAGCGTTTATTGAAGTATCCACATGCGCTGGGTTCCAAGCTAATTGGCAGGAATTTGACAGTTTCTAAGAAGCTATCATTGTTTTTGAGAAGCCCACTGGTTAACAGGGCAGATGGGTGAGGAAACAAGTGTCCCTGAAGAGTGTGGTAAGTGATTGGGGGTGACTGCAAACATGGGAGCCCAGAAAATGGAGAGGAACCGGGAGGCACTCAGGAGGGCTATGAGGAAGGAGTGGCATTGGAACGGAGTTCTGGAAGATAAGCGAGAAAATGCAGGTAGGACAGGCAAGGGGTGTGTATGCTCCAGTGTGTAAATAGTGCAGCACACTGGGGGCCTGAGCGTCGCTGGACAGGGCTGGGTTCGAGGTACAGCCAGGGACGGCAGCAGAGCAGGCTGAAGAGAGGAGAGGGTTGGTGTGTGTGAAGGACTTTGGGTACCTGAATTGGGAGTTCAGATTTTATCCTAGAAGCAACAGGACACCACCACCGATTTTAAAGTGCACTTGAATCTTGGTGGCAGTGTTGGAAGTGACTGATGCAGGAACAGGCTGGGGGGAGGGGACTTTGGAGGTCTTGGAAGTGCCCCAGGCAGGAGACAGCAAGAGGCAACGAGGACGGGGCAGAAGAGTCCAAAGGCAGATACTAGGAGCTCCCTTCAACGGAACCTGCTAACTGGGGTGGGTTAAAGGAGAGGCAGGATCCAGAATGACTTTGAGATTTCTAGTGTGGACAGCTGAGTGAGAGGAAAAAGGAAATGCAGAAGTGGATGTTATCCAGACTGACATTCTAGAGCGCCCCTTGAGAGGACCCTGGCCTCTTGTTTGTGCAGAACGTTTCCATGCGCTACCTCCTTCCCAGGAGCCCCTCCCTGCTGGCCTGGGTTGATACCTTGGCTGTGGCCTCATGCCTGGTTTCCGCATCTCTGTCAAGGCCTTTCAAAGAGAAATTTCGTTCAAACTTCCTCATGGACATTGACACTGGATGTCCTTGATTTCAAGGCCTCCAGCTCCTGCTTGGCCCCATCCTTCTCTTCCTTATGGTGCACTTTGGCTTCCAGAATCCCAGCCCATGGGCCCTGCTCGTCCAGATTAATAGGCAGGGACGAAGAGAAGAGACTTCTTTTTGACATATTAGGCTCAAAGTGTCCGTGGGACATCTGTGCAGAGATTTCCAGTGGGCAGGTGGGAAAGAGTTCAGAGGAGGAGGGGACCTATGTTCAGAAGTCAACGACATAGAATAATGATGAGAATCACTCAGAAAGATGGAAGCAGGAGAGAAAAAGAGAGAAGGAAGACTGAAGGTCACTGGTATGAGGTGGCTCGGGCATGAAAAGCCAGGGAGGGAGAAAGAGGAGAGGCAGTCACAGAGGTCACTGTGGACCAAGGGAGGATGATGTGCCAGAGTCAACAGAGGGACATTTGAAGAAGGAGGAATGAGCATCAGTATAAAATTGTTGCACAGAAGTAATTTTACTTAAATATTAAACATTACAACATTTACCAGCCTTCTACTATGTGGCAAATGCTATGCCAAGAACAGGGCTGACCAGAAATAATTGAAGTTCAGTCCCTGCGCGTGAGGACCCTTGGGTCTAGTAGAAGAGATAGGCATAAATAGAAAAGTGGACTAAAGTGTGGGGTACACAAGGAACTCAAACCCAAACCTACAGACCTGGTGAAACAGACTGTTATGGCTTCAGAGAGGAGCTGACTTTCCAGGCCAGACAGGAGCTGTGTGCAGATGTCCCCCAGGTGGACAAGCAGAGTTCCATGTGGAGGAAGCAGAGCTCCCACAGCGCTGGCAGTGCGAGTGTGGCTGCGGGGAAGGAGGAAATAAGGGGCAGAGAGAAACATGAGTTTGAAGAATGTTCAGGCTCCAGACGACTGAGGGCTTTACAATTTGGAGCAACAGGGTTTTGATCAGTGTATGAGTTTTTTGTGCCAAACCACAAATGGGGTGACTTAAAACGAGAGAAATTTATTCTCTCACAACTCTGGAGGCCAGAAGTGTGAGGCATCAGCAGGGCAGGTATCAGCACACCCTCTGGACCCTCTAGGGAAGAATCTGTTTCTTGCCTCTCCCAGCTTCCAGTGGCTGCTGGCATACCATGGCTTATGGTTGCATCGATCCAGTCTCTGCCTCTGTGGCCACATCACCTACTCGTCTTCCGTCACTGTGGTCTCCCTCTGCCTCCCTCTTTTAAGGACACTTGTGATGGTATTTAGGACCCATCTGGATGAACCAAGATAATCTCATCTCAAGATTTTCTCTTAATCATATCTACAAAGTCCCTTTTTCCATATAAGGTAAGATTCACAGGTTTCAGAGCTTAGGACTTGAATATCTCTGGGGGGCTATTATGCAGCCTATTACAGTCAGGAATATAAACTGGTTGGGTTGGCATTTAGGTATACCTTTCTGAGAGTAGAGGGCAGAATGGATTGGAAAGCCATACTAGAGTTAGACATTGTCACTTTCAAGATTCCTGAAGACGTACAGGTAAGAGGTGACCAAGGCCTGAAGTATGGAGCATTGGAGGTGGGGAGGGAGTAAGATCTGAGTGGAAAATGGCAGATGGGTCGGGTGGTTCTTGATGTCTCAGTGGGGTTCTGGGGACAGAAGCCCAACCACACGGGTTGAAAGTGGTGGGAGATTTCACTTCTTTTCAATCATCTGCTGGATTCTGGGCTAGTTGTCAAAGGCAATGATGAGCCTGCATGTGTTTGGTAGCGTGGGATGGAGCTCCGAAAACAGTGCCAGAAAGGAACAGGAGGTGGAGAAACAGATTCTCAAACTCCTGAGCGTCTTTGAAGAAATCGCTCTAGGTGAGGCGTTTCGCTCTATCTGTGCCACTGGAAACCATTGAGTGGGTAAGCAAAAGATATTAATTGACTAAGAATTCTTTGAAATTTTGAGACTTAAAAAATCCCATCTAAGAAATTTGCTTGTATATAGGCCCAGAAATAGGTGATCTGGATCCCAAACGAAGTTACTTTCCAGGTGGGAATGGGGGAGCAGCCTTCTGCAAATGCTGCTTTTTCCGTGTTCAGGTGACCAGGACTCACCAAACCCTCCAGCCAGTGCCGCAGGCCAGGCCTGAACTGCAGGGACCCCTACCCCTCAAGACACTCTAGGAGTCCAGTAATTCCTGGGCAGCAGAGAAGTCCGAATACTGGACTTCCCGCTTCAAGGGGCCAAGCAGTAACCTTGGGGCCTGATGAAGCTGGGTCATTTGCACTTAAAGTCATGCAGAATTGCATCTCCATGACCCACAGGCATGGGATAGCTGAGTTTCTGTGGGTTCATTGGCTTCTGCATACCCTCTCCCCTCCCTTACTTTTTTCCTTAATATCTCATTTATGCTCACTTTTCCTGGAATCCTTTTTCTTGGTCTATCTTCCAGGCACTCAGCCTGGGTTAATTTCCATAATATGCTGGCTTGGCTGACAGTTTCATTTTTAGCGTCTTTCTCAGCAGCCTTCTGCACATCTCTGTCCCCTCCTCTCTCTAACACATCATTGTTCGGTTTGCTGTCGATAAACTCTGGGCTCGTTAGGAAATTCTATGTACAAAGTTCCCATTTTGTCGAGAGCATCTCCCTACAGTTTACATCCTTTTGCGTTTGGAGGATTAAATTGGGGAGCTCAAAGAGATGGAAGGTGTGGGGAATAATATTAGCTATTGAACTGAGTAAAGTACAGTAGTCCCCGCTTACCTGTGGTTTCAGTTACCCGCGGTCAACCTTGGTCCAAAAATAAGTGAGCACAGTACAATAAGATATTTTGAGAGAGACCACATTCACATAAATTTTATTGCAGTATATTGTTATAATTGTTCTATTTTATTATTGTCGTTAATGTCTTATAGTGCCTAATTTATACGTTAAACTGTATTAAGATATGTATGTGTGTGTGTGTGTGTGTGTGTACATATATATAGAGTTTTGTACATATGAGGTTTCAGGCATCCACTGGGGGTCTTGGAATGTATCCACTGTGGATAGGGGGAACTACTGCATCTTAAACGGTCTTTCAATTTACAGGTAACATCACAGAATAGGGTGGGACTTGTGCAGCCACAAAGGTGCTCATGATACCAAAATAATGCCCAGGAGTCTTAGGAGAAGAGGAGAATTTCAGGGTTTTATCATGTGTTCCTGTCTAATCTTATCCTCCCCCAGTGAACTCTGGTTCAGCAAATGACACCACCATCCACTCACTTGCTCCAGCCGGAACCTGCTGGGAGTTACATGAGTCCTCCTTACTCACAGCAGTTATATTTTGTGATGCCACCGGGAATACTGAACCATTGCTTAAGGAACTACAGGGTTAAGTTCCTGTAAGCAACTAGTCACAACATTTTTATCAACTGATCCGTACATAACCTTCTTGTGTATTCGTTTCTGTTTAAAGACACCCTATTCCATATATGTTGCTCATTCATTAACATTGAATTCACTGCACTATAACTTGAGCTGAAGGAAGCTTACCTAACACAGGTATTTTCTCCCTAAGGTATCAGAGCCTGTTGCACTTTGGAACAATAGATGGCACTTCAGCTGTGCTCTTGGAGGCCACTCTATACAGCAAAATCACCAGCAGAAAGTACAAAAAAGTGTAACTAAATAGACCGTGAAGAGGGCACTTGATACAGTATGAGGCAGGGTGTCACCTTGTGCCAGCTCATCTGGGAATGTGAACATCAGGTGAATCAAATTTTTCACAGCTCTGCGTATTTCCATGAATGACCACGAAAGCACCATGAGTATGGACTTTAGGGCTACAAATAAATTTTAGTGAGTAGATGAATTTGCAAATACAAAATCCACAAACAATTAAGATTGCTATATATTTGACCCCATTCCCAATCACCAGCCCTATTAATTTTACATCCTTTTTTTTTTTTTTTTCAAGATGAGATCTCACTCCGTCATCCAGACTGGAGTGCAATGGTGTGATCACAGCTCACTGTAGCCTCGAGCTGCTGGGCTCAAGCGATCCTCCTGCCTCAGCCTCCAGAGTAGCTGGGACTGCGGGCATATGCCACCATGCCGAGCTACATCCTTTAAATCTTCGAAATCTGTCCACTTCTTTTTATCTACACCTTGCCTGCCTCAGTCCATTCCAGCAAATCATCTCTTCTGGATCAACAGGTTGCGGTTGCTCTGGAACCGGTCAGCCAACAACAACTCCTGTACTTCTTTAGTCTGTTTTTCACTCCTGGGAAAAAGGGAGGTAGGAGAAGAGGGCTGCGGAAAGAGATCTAGCAGTTGCTGGGAAGAGAGAAATTTAGATTAAAGAGGATTTTAAGGAAGTAGCCTCCTCTTCAATTAACGTGCGTGTGTTTTCTTTGTCTGTGACAACCTGTTGAGACTGGTCAAAAGGAGAAGAAAGATGAGAATAGACCCAGTGTTATGTGGGTTGCATGTACACCATTATTCCATTGAACTTCCCCACAGTCCTGTATGTTGATACTGTCATTATCACTTGTCTTAGCTAGCTCGGGTTGCTGTGACTAATGACCATGAACTGGTGGCTCAAACAGCAAACATTTGTGGCTCACAGTTCTGGAGGCTAGAAGTCCAAGATCAAGGCCCCAGCAGAGTCAATGTCTGGTGAAGGAAGACTTGCTTCCTGGTTCATAGGCAGCTGTCTAGAGCTCCGTTTGAGATTGTGTCCAATCCAAAGAAAAGCATTCAAGCAGAGCTCATCGTAACAAGCTGTGCTGGACGGAGTGAGCCAATGCCCTCAGACAGTAAGGGAGTCATGGATCCCTTGTCTCTCCTGCACAATAAAAGAAAACTTCAGATTTGATTCAACAAAGGACGTCAGTTTCCTTATACCCAACCTGGGAATCATTCTCAAAATGTAACATTTTGTTTACTTGTAGGAATAAATATTATATCTGCTGATGAAACATGAACCTTATTTTTTTTGGGGGGGTGGGGAACGTCTATCACACATTCCCATATCCACCTACCAGCCTCTGGGACTCAGGGTGAGGACAGAGCAGCTGCCCTTAAGGGACAATAGTGAGTCACTTGACCAGTTTATCCCCCAGAAAGGGTTTTGTGCCTCTGGCTTTGAAGTGTAATAAACACCTCCCATCAGACGTGGAACCAGAAAACCAAGGGTCAGGCCTTGCCTCCTCAGAGGAATCAAAGTCAATGGAGAAGCACAGCTCTGTTTCTTGCCAAGAGAATCCCGTCCAGAAACTGCTTTGAAGCCTTTTTCCTCTATCAGAGTTACAGACTTTGGTACACGGGGTTATCGTCACAGCAGCAGCCAAGACAGCTCCCTTCGTCCCTGGCCCTGACGTCCACACAGCAAAGAACATTTTGAACTGTGTTTTTTGCACGTCCGTGAGTGCCCAGATCCTCTCTGATTTTGGAGCTGGGCCCCTCCCTGGTAAGGACGGAGGCCTTGCCTCCCTGATCCCACCAAACTTGGCTTTCCGTTGCCAAGTTAGAATAAACACAAGGCGATTAAAACTACATCTTGATTTATGCCCTCTTGGGAGGAATTAAAGAGATGAAGTGATGACTTTCTGCAGAGGAGAAGCGATGTGTATTTTCATCCTGCACCTCCTTCCATCCTCCAGCTCTGCTTTCGTGTTCTCCACAAAGCTGTACCCTGGCTGTGCTGGGGACCCTCCGTGACAGGGGATGCCCTCCCCCTGGGGTCTGGCTGAGGCTGTTGGAGCTGGCATTGCAAGACGGTGACTGAACACACCACGCCTCACCCATCCATGGCCTGTCTTTTCTTTCACAGCTTGTCCTTAGATACACAGATCTTCAGAACTTGGGTCCTTTCCAAATGTAGAACAGTGTGTCTTGACACGGGAAAACTGCAAAGTCCTTAACGATCGAGAAGAAGGCGGCTTTCTTGGTCCAATTCAATGCCTCTTCCCCCGAAACGCCTGCTCCTGTTTATGAGCCTAGTAAGCCATCTGCCTCAGGGCCTCCTCTAATATTTAATACATGTATTTTGGGTTGGGGGTTAAACAATTAGCAAATCATAGTCGTACATATTTTGGGGGTTCATGTGATATTTTGCTACATGTATACAGTGTATAATAAACAAATCAGGGTAATTGGGATATCCATCACTTCACACATTTTTCTTTTATTTGTGTTGGGAACATTATAATTCTTCTCTTCCAGCTATTTTGAAACACACAATAAATTATTTTAAACTGTAATTCCCCTCCCGTACTGTCTTTTTAATACCACTAGAACTTACTCCTTCTATCCAGCTGTGTTTGGTAGCCCTTAACCAGCTTCTCTTCATGCCCCTCCCCCTTCCCTTTCCCGCGTCTGCCACCACCCTTCTACTCTCTGTCTTCATGGGGTCAATTTCTTTTTCACTCCTGCATATGAGTGAGAATGTGCAATATTTGTCTTTCTGTGCCTGGCTTATTTTACTTAACGTAACGGTCTCCCGTTCCACCCATATTGCTGCAAATGGCAGGATTTCATTCCTTTTTTATGGCTGAATAGTATTCCATTGTGTGTGTGTGTGTGTGTGTGTGTGTGTGTGTGTATACACACTATTTATAATAATATTGACATAACCATAAAGTAAGCTAATGGAAAGATAATTGCCCTCATTCTGGGTTTAAAAGCATGGCAGCCGAGATTTGAGGGTGAGGAGAGAAGTGGGGAGCAGAGACGTGTTGAGGGCGGAGGTGCTTCTCCCACACCTGGGGCTACCTATGCTGCCTTGTCTCCTTGCTCCTAGGCTCCTCCATGGTCCTACCCAGCCAGGTGCAAGGCCATGGTGACCTCTTCTCCTCCTCCTCTTCCCCCTTCCTGTTCTTCACCTCGATACCCACTGTGGATGCTCAAGTCCCACCGGGTCCCCCCTGAACCTCCACTGTATTGACCTCAGATGAGCCAGACCCATTGCAGAGGTTAGTTTTCCTGGTCTTGGGTGGGAGGGAGGAAGGCACCGAGCCAGGAGCTGGACGCTGAGCTTCCGTCTAGTCTTTGTCTTCCTTCGCCTGTCCCGGTGAGCCAAGAGCCTTCCCCACGGACATGTGGGGTCTGCCACAGGAGATTTCCCTAAGACTCTGAACTTCCGTGCCTTAGCTTCTCTACTTGTCACATGAGAACAAGGCACCCCTCTGAGTCTTTGTCACCACAGGCTGGTGTCTGGGCAGAGGCTCTAAGGAGCTGACTGCCCCCAACCAACAGCACTGCTGGTGGAGATAACGGGGCATCACTTCCTGCAAGGCACAGAGTGAGCAGGTAAAATGCTAAATGACCAGGTCAGGCCTCAGGATCCCTTGAGTCTCTTTGTGCACTTTCCTGGGACACTCAGGCACGGAGCGTTCCCGAAACAATCAAGAGACAATTTACACAGCCTGCTTTGTCTCTGTCTGTCTTCACTCGCTGTGCTTTCTCAAGATGTCATCCACTCCCAGAACTCTGAGAGCCCTTCCTCTGTTAGCCTGCCTCTGCTTGGCTGGCTGCCTCTCTCTCACTCGCCGCTTCCCTTTCCTTTTGATGACTGACTTTTAGCATCATTTCAGTGTCTATAACTACACCAGCGAGTCCTCCAGGCCTGGCACTATAGTTCTAAATTTCACTGTTAATACACATAGGTGGTGTCTGCCAATGGGACAAAGTGATCTTAAAGCCCAATTAAACCTTAGATTTTGCTTTCAAGCCAGTTTTAAGTCAGGCGTTTATCCGTGGATGTCTGTGTGTACCAGGCACCGTGTGGGGCAGAGGAGGCCCAGAAGTGGCTACGAAGTGGTGTTCACCGTCCAAGCATTCACAAGCTTTCTCGGGAGACAGAGAGTAGCTAACAGATGTAATAATGGCAATCCAACGATGATTAAAGGCTATCAGTGATGAGCAAATGACTTAATGATGACAATCCATGTGATAAATGCCATGGCAATGTATAATAACATGCCAGGCCAGCAAAGAGGAGGGAGGAACCTGGGATAGGACTGCACAGATGAGGTGATGTTTGCACCCGGCCTTAGAGGATGAGGAATTTCAGCAGGGCAAGAAGGAGGGGAAGGACTTCCAGGAAGAAGAAAGAGCATCCCTTCATCCACTGCACAAATATCTATGGTAAAAGGGAGCAAAAACAGATGGGAGCTTGGTTCTGTGCAGCATGTGAGTTTGCAGTGTTGTGGAGCCTGAATAAAAAGCAAGAAAACTTGGCAGGTGTGTGCTTTTGAAAAAATTCCTTATTATGGAAAATTTCAAACATATACAAAAGTAGGGAGAAGTAAGATAAAGCCCATGATGCGCTTAGATCGTGATTGTTATGGCTTCTGTGCACTCGCCAGCTACAACCAGCCTCAGCTGCTTAATCTCAGCACATAACTGTGGGAGAAGAGAGCTGTTCCGTGACCTTGGGCAAGTCACTTCATTTATTTAAACCTCAGTTTTCTCATCTATACAATGGAGATAGTATTATCTGTTTCACAAAGAAATATATTGTGGAAATTGAAAGAGATAATATACATATTTTATATTTTTGACACAGTCCTTGGCACATAGAGAGGCTTACTAGCTATAACAAAATACTATAGACTGAGTGGCTTATAAACAACATACGTTTATTGCTCACAGTGCTGGAGGCTAGGAAGTCCAAGATCAAGGCGCTGGCAGATTCAGTGTCTGTTCAGGCTCAGTTACTTGGTTCATAGATGGCGTTTTCTTGCTGTGTGTTTACATGGTAGAAGAAGTGAGTGAGTGTGTTCTCCAGGGCCTCTTTCATAAGGGCACTAATCCCATTCATGAGGGCACCACCCTCATGACCTGATCACCTCTCAAAGGCCTCACCTCCTAATACCATCACTTTGGGGGTGAGGATTCAACATATGACTTTTGGAGGAACATACACATTCAGACCACAGTACCTGGTTTTCTCCTTATCTGCCTTTGAGGAAAGAATGGCTTCATCCTTTTTTCCTCTTTCCTCCCAGCCCCAGGCGGTTGTGCTCCACTGAGTCAGGGCACGCTAGGAGGATGGCATTGCAGAGTCCTTACTTGCTTCGGTTTACTCCGCTGGGCTGTCCCCTCTCTCAGTTCCTGCTTAAAACCAAAAGAGCAGCTGAGCTCTCTGAGCTGCAAATGGAAAGAGAACTGAACCACTTCTTGTCTTTCCTGCTTTTTTTTTTTTCCTGCTTCGTTAAGAGACTTTTGGCCCCAAACCTCCCCCCTCTCTCTAGACCCTCTGTAAATCACAGCCCGTGGTACCTTTTACTTCTGAGCCTCAGAAAAGCATGTTGGAGATGAATGGAGAAGCTGCTGTCAGCTCCATGGGTGAAAGATGGTAACTTACAACTCTCTGCTTCTAGGTGTGTTAGGCATCTCACTAGACAGGAAAGTCGCCTACCTGAGTCAGCAGCAGAAGGTTGCTGCCACCCTTGTCCTTCCTGGGCAGTCCTTTACCCACTCAGCTGAGTGGGAAGCTGCAAGGGGGCCCAGGTCAGGCTGGGTAAAGTCTGAGGGTCCTTGGGGATTCCAGGGTGAGAGAGGAGGTTTATGGCAGGTGTGTGTGGTCATACACGGCTGGCCCAGGTGGGGCCCAAAACACTGCAGAAAGTGGAGGAATCTTCTCTCCAGGGCAGTGGAGGCTGGGAGCTGGTGGATACCTCAGGGCCCTGCAGAGGAGGCTGAGGTGGGCCCCCACTGGTAGCTGTGAGAGTGTTTTTCCATAAACGGCTTTCAGGGGAAGCTTGGGGATTGGGGAGGGGGATTCTTCAACAGGCCTTTCACATCAGCCTTTTGGGCCTTCCTTTTTCTGCATGTCCAGAACTGTCCTGCTGAGGACAGACAGGATGGATGGGCTCAAGGGTGGGCCTCAGGGCACTGAGCCCTGCCCCAGAGGAGGGTCAGGTGCCCTCTGACACAGTGCCAGGCAGGGCAGAATTCAGTGTATTGTTCAATGTTCTTGAAGAAGACAATGAAAATAACAAGTGCTGGCATGGATGTGGAGAAATTGGAACCCTTGAGCACTGCTACCCGGGGTGGGGGGGGACGTACGATGGTGCAGCTGCTGTGGAAAACAATATGGCAGCTCCTCAAAAATGTAGAAATAGGATTGCCAAATGGCCCAGCAATTCCACATCTGGGTATATATCCAAAAGAATTCAAAGCAGGGACCTAAAGAGATATTTGTACACCTGTCACAGCAGCATTGGCTGTGTACTGGCCATGCACAAGAGCCAAAAGGTAGAAGCAACCCAAATGCCCATTGCTGGACAAATGGACAAACAAAATATGATATATTCGCACAACAAAATATTATTCTGTCTGGAAAGGAAGGAAATTCTGACACATGTTGCGACACGGATGAACCTTGAGGGTATTCTGTTAAGTGAAACAAGTCAGTCACAAAAAAGACAAATACTGTATGATTCCACTTAAATGAGATACATAGAGCAGTCAAATTCATAGATAAAGAAACTAGAATGGTAGTTGCTAGGGGATTGGGGAGGGGGAAAAGGGAGTTATTGTTTAATGGGGACAGAATTTCCGTTTGGGAAGATAAAATGTTGTAGAGATGGATGGTGATGATGGTTGTATGACAATGTGAATATAATTAATGCCACTGAATTGTACATTTAAAAATGTTTACAGCAATAGTTTTGGTATGTATATTTTACCACAATAAAAAAACATAGAAAGGGGGAATATCTTTAAATAATAATTATTCATTCTCAGACTAAGACACATAAAAAAGCAGAGTTTTGAAAGCAATTACATATGCACGAATGATTACATTTTAACAATTATACAACAATCAGGAATATTGATACTATTTACATGACACATAATCACACAATTTGAGGTATATTCCGTTCAGTTTGCCTGGGGTTGGCACCAGAGCGAGGGAGCTTGCAGAGCATCAAGAATTTTAATGCCATTTTTATGCTATTTAAGGAAACACTGAATATTTTCTTCTTTTTATTTGCATATGCCATTGTTTAAAAGCATGTATTGTTTATGTTACGCTCTTGCTAGGTTAATTTGTCCGTTAATGATTATTATTAGCAAAATAGTAAAACAACATATCAGGAAGTTTGGAAACTAAAGAAAAAATTCCCGCCCTACCGCTCTCTGACAACTTGATAGATGATTGATTTATTTAGGACAGAGACAATCTGGGATTTTTTGGATGTGTTTTTTATTTAGTAGTCAAACGCCTGAGCTTTGAGCAGTGACGCAGTTAGGTCATTGGATACTCAAGTCCATCCAATGCTCAGATTCTTTCACATTTGGTAGGTGCTATTCTATTATTTGATTCTATTCTTACACACAGTGTCTCTTAAAATTACCTTTGCTAATGGGACATCCTGCTGCCAGTGAACTCTTAACATTTTTGTTACTTTTGTAAAGTTTCCTCATCTCAAGCTCCATGTTTCTTTAAATCTGTAGTCTCTTGATGGTCCAGATGCATCAGAGCCCAAAGTCCACAACACACAGCAGTCTCTAGTGGAGCGGATTCTCACAGGAGGCAGCGGCAGCTCTAAATGCCCTCTGCATTCTGTGTTCTGAGAACTTTCTGGGTGAAGGACATTACTCACTCATCCCCACTCATCTTTAAACAAAAACATTGAGTCAACAGTCCATCCTATTGACCTGAACTGTCTGAAACTTAACACGCCCCGTTTCTGGCAAAAGGCTCCTGGGAAGTCTCGCTCCTCATGACTGGGGCAGTTGAAAGCTGAGGGTAGGATGAATACCGAGAGCGAGACCCAGTCTCCTCATTTGGGCTGAGAGATACCCGTGTTCCCTGCAGTCTCCTGCTGGGGGGTGGGGCCACTTCAGGGCAGTATCATCATCACCATCATCGTCTGAAGCTTTCCATTTGTATACAGGAGATTTTAAGATTCTAGACAAGAACGTTAAAGCACTGGTCTTCTGGGCGAGATCCTTAGCGGTAATTTGCCCCTATTAATCTTACCCTCACGTTTGTTTCTAGGTAGAGCCTTCCTTCCTGAAAAGGGGCTAAATTTCTCTCTTCTTTCTTTTTCCCTTCCTCCAGTCCCTCTTCAGTCTTGCCGATTGTCCAACCAGGAGTCTAAGCAGTTAATGAGCTAAAAAGAGTAGCATTTTATAACTGTCCTATTTGAACAGGTAGCCCGGGGGCCCTCGGTGTGTAAGCCTCGCCCCCAGCATAGGTCAGATCAAGATGCTTCCAACTGTGACAGAGCTAAAGCAACAATATCAACCAAATGAATCTGAGAGAAATACTACAGATTATTAAAGCCTTACCAACACATATGATTTTAACTGAAAAGACCAATCATGTATTCCATGCTATGCATGCATAAGAATTTCCTTAGGTTTTGGAAAGTTATTCAAGTTTTGCAAGAATTTGCAAGAATGCTAACACTGAGCCTCAAGTTGAAGCATTTATAATTTGGCCCTTTCTTTCTGATGCTTTTGTGGATGATTTGGCTTCAAAAGTGTCACTCCAGTTTTGTTTTTGATGTCTTCTTAGGGCCCAGTCAGAAGTTGGAAGCCAAAAATTTTGCTAACTGGTTTGACCTAGTGCCATTCATTGAACAAAAACCTGCTATGTTTTTACTCTGCACTGTGCTAGATGCTAGGAACAAAAAGAGAGAGAAGATAAGTTCTCGATGACTTGTAATCTGGAGGAAGAGAGAGCCATGCCACGAGGAAGATGCCACAGCGATAGCACGTCCTATAGAAAGCAAGGAAGGGAGTGATGAGCTCTGGGCCCCGGGTGGCAGGAAAGCCCTTACTCTGCACCGTGATAGATGCTAGGAACAAAATTTCCATAATGTTATAGGCAGAAGGACCAGCTTATACAAAGGCACATGGTGATGCAAGATCAGGTCCAGGCTAGGAAGTGTCAGTAGCTTTGGTTGGACAGGAATGTTGTGCTGGGAAGGGGTTGGGAAAGCAGATAGCAGCTGGAGCCAGAAGAGCCTTGTTATTGTGTGGAGATTTCGCACTTGCAGATGAAC
>RJWJ010025364.1:0-23931 GCA_004363605.1 Indri indri
ATTTATTTTTTTTTCAAAATGGAGTCTCACTATGTTGCCAGGCTGCTTTTGAACACCTGGGCTCAAGCATCCTCCTGCCTCCCTCTCCTGAGTATCTGGATTGCAGGCATGTGTCACTGCACCTGGCTTGTTTTCCGTTTAATTTATATTGTCAAATTTATTGGCTTTAATTTGTAAATATACTTTTATGATTCCTTTATTTTCTGTGCTATTTTTAATGATAACACCTCTTGGTACTTCTTAGTATTCGTAATTTGTTTTCTTTTTCAAAGTATTTTTTTTTCTTCTCCAATCTAGAAAAGTGTTCATAAGTTTTGCTGATTTTTTTCATAATACCTACATTTGAGCTTTGATAACTTTCTTTATTATGTGTTTTCTACTTCATCGATTTCTGTTATTATTTTCCTTCTATTTATATTTTGTTTATTTTAGTCTTGTTTTAAAAATTCTGAAAGCAGAATTTTAGTTTGTTTTATACCTTTCTTTTTTAATATAAGCACATAAAGCTATGCATTCCTCAAATCATTGCTTTGGCTGCATTTTCACTGATTTTGATATGTTTTATTATATATTCACTGTCATTCAGTCAGAAATATTTTTTAATTTTATTGATAATTTTATCTTTGATATATGATTTATTTAGAAATGCATCATTTATCAAATACAGGAAGGTGTTCTATGTATGTTATTTCCAATTTAATCCTATTGAGTTAAGAGAACATACTCTGCATGATTTCAGAGCTTTTACATTTAATAAGACTTGCTTTATGCACCATTATATGGTGCATATGTGAACATATCATGTGCCCTTGAAAAGAATGTGTAACTCTGCTGTTGTTGGGTGAACATAGAACTGTGTGATCATCATATAGTTTGAGGTAGTTGTCTTTACTGATATTGTCTCAGATTATTCTAACAATTGCAGACAGGTGTAAAATCTCTGATTATTATTGGTGAGTCAACTCTCTGTGTGACTCATGCCATTTTTTACTTCATGTGTTTTGAAGCTCTCTTATTAGACATACACACATTTATGTTTTTATGTCACCCTGAATTGATCTTCTTATTGTTAAGAAATGGCCATATTTTTCTTTAATAATATATTTTCTCAAAGTCTATATCATCTGATATTAATATACCACTCTATTTTTCTAATTATTGATATTTATATTGTATAACTTTTTCATCCAAATATTTTCAAATGATCGATATTTATAATATTTAAATTATATATCTTGTAGATAGCATTATAGTTGACTTTGTTTTTCTTTTTTTAATCTGTGTCAACAGTCCTTGTGTTTAACCAGAGTTCTTTGTCGAATAACATTTACTGTGATTATTTGTGATAGTTAATTTTATGTGTCAACTTGGCTAAGTTATGACACCTAGTTATTTAATGAAACACTAATCTAGGTATTGCAGTAAAGGTATTTTTTAAATGTGTTTAAAATCAACAATCAGTTGAATTTAAGTAAAAGAGATAAATGGGTCATCCAATCAGTGGAAGGCCTTAAGAACAAAAACTGAGGTTTTCCAAAGAAGAAGAAATTCTGCTTTAAAACTGAATTTCAACTTCTCCCAGTTTCCAACCTGTAGGTTTGCCCTACACAGTTTTAACTTGCCAGTGGCCCCCATAATTGCATGAATGAATCTCTTAAAATAAATCACTTTTTCGTATATCTATGTCAGTATCAATACAGAGGTATAGAGATATATAGATAGATACAGATATAGATACATCTTGCTTGGTTCTGTGTGCTGTGGAGAATCCTATTTATATGGTTTGATTAAAGTCTATCATTTTATTATTGATTTTCTGTTTGTCCCCTTTAAATTTTCCTTTTCCTATTTTAGTTTAGATTAGTTGTATGATTTCTAGAATTGTATTATAATTAATCTATTAGCTATTTAGTTATAAGTTTAGAAAATTATTTACTGGTGTATGTGAGGACATGTATACCAGTATCTTCAGCTTACTTATAATTTATATTTCATATAAAATATCAGAACTTTGTCTGCATATAGGCCCATTTGCAAACATATCATGTTATTTTGTAACTTTTACGTATAGCACATCTAATATATTCACTACAATTTGACAGTGTAATTTTTGCTTTGCTTTCAAAGTCATATTTATTTTAAAAAAATTAAGATGGAACATGGTATTTTGTATTTACCCAGGCATTTTGGTCATTTTTAGTGTTCTTAATTTCTTAGTGAAAAATCTATATTGTCATCTCTTATCATTTTTCTTAAGCCTTACAAACAACCACAACAATTTCTTGACCTCCTGTCAATGAATTCTCTTAGCATTCTTTTATCTGAAAATTTTTTATTTCACCTTTGTTCTTAAAGGATATTTTCACTTGGTGAAGAATTCTGGGTTAGGGTTATTTTAAGTACTTTAACATTGTCTTTTTATAGTCTTCCGGTATCCACAGTTTCTAACAAGAAGTGCACATTCATTTGATTTGTTCCTTCTATGTAACGTGTCATTTTTTTTCTTGGTTGCATTTCAAGATATTCTTACTGACATTGATTTTTGGCAGTTTGATTATGGCATATATAAGCATGGTTTTCTTTATATTTATCCTTCTTATAATTTGCTGTTCTTCTAGAATTCATAAATGTGTATCTTTTTCCATGTTGAGAAATTTTGAATGTAATGTCTTTAAACATACATTATTATTTTCCATTCTCTCTCTTCTCTCCTTCTGGCACTCCAATTACAGATATGTAAGAACTTTTGATATTGTCTCACAGATCCCTGAGGTTCTATTCATTATTTTCAATCTTTTCATCTCCTGCAGAGAAAACAGCGAGGCATTTTCAGTAGAAGGAGTAGTGTGTGATAAATAAGGCACAGAAACACAAATGAAGATTGTGTGTCACAGGAAGTAAAGAAGCCCTTATGCCTGGAGTATAGGCTGCTCAAAGTAGGGAAGCAAGAGAGGAAGCTGAAGGGATGGAAAAGGATTAGATCACTAATGGTACCAATGCCAGAATAAGATATTAATAAGAGCCATAGAATAGTTATAGGCAGAGGATTTCAAGTGTACTCCATGAATATGAATCCATTTGTCATGGCTTTACTCCAGTATTCTCCAAAACTCTTTTTGCCCTGGTCATTTTAGCGTGTAAAGATCTGTATGACTCTTGCTAACCCTTTGTACACACGCTCATTCACTTATAAAATGACACTGAAAATAATCCTCTGCAACATTTTGAGTTTATAGTTCCATAAATAACTATTTTACTATTTTACATCGAATTTCTCCAAAGTTGTTATGCCTAATTTAAACTTCAATTTATTTTTCAAATATTCAATATACTAGGTTAGTTTCTCTACAAGCAGAGATTTAGTCAGTGATTTGTGTGTAGGACATTTCTTGAAGGAGTGTTCTCAAGAGAAAAGGAATAAAGGAAGCAGGAAAGATCAAGGGATAGAGTTAAGCAGATATGTGACCTCAGCTAGTGTCTGGCCTCTGTTCGAACCATTGGGATCTTTTGAGCTTCGACTATACCAAAGTTTGGTCACATCTTCAGATGAGGTGGTTGGACATTTTTCTCTCTCAGAGTCAGTTATTGACTGTTGGCTGCTTTCAGAGCAAGACAGTTTCCTTGTAAGTATGGACAATTTCCAGAACAGGGGACAGGCATGAAAGTTACCTGCATTCAGCTAACATTCAAAGCATCTGGGAAGTGGATGCACTGTTTTGCTAGTGGAAATCTAGGCTAGACAACAATCTGTGTCCACTGCTATCCTAATACTATTCTGAAAAAAAGTTTGAAAATTATTTAACAGTCTCAATTTACTATGTTATCGTGTCTGATTTTTATTAGATATATTCTTGGATTTAGAAGGTTCTTTTCTAAAATAACTTTCCTTGTCATATGATCCAGCAATAGCACTCTTTGGTACTCTCCCAAGTATGTTGAAAACATATGCACACAAAAATCTGTACAGGAACAGTTATAGCCGTTTTATTCATAATTGACAAAACTTGGAACCAATATATGCTTCAGAAGGTGAATGGATAAATAAACTGTGGTACATTCAGACCATGAAATATTATTCAGCCCTAAAAAGAAATGAGCAATAAAGACATGAAGAGACTTAAGTGCATGTTATGAAGTGAAAGAAGACAATATGAAAAGGATACATACTGTATTATTTCAGTGATATGATGTTCTGGCAGATGTTTGATCACATGGTTCCACTTGTGAATCCTAGGTTCCTATGGCAGACATTTCCCTTCAGTCATGATTCTGGGTTTCTCTAGACCTTAGATTTGTACACTTCAATCCAGGAAGGCAGTTCCAATTATGCTTGATTTGCAAACTGAAACTCGTTGGACATCTCTGTATGCATAAAGTGGCAAATCTTTTTAACATGATTGAAGGTTAGTTGTTGCTTTCATCTTGCAGCCTGTACAATTTTCTCCTTCATTTTGGCTTGGCCAGGCTCATGACTTTGTGTCTTGGAGATGTCCTATTTTCTGTATATCTTTCCAGTGAATGATGACCACTTTTGTCTGAATATCTGAATCTCTGGCAATCCTAGGGAAGTTTTCCTTAATATCCCCTTGAATAGGTTTTTCATGCTTTTTACTTTTTCTTCTTCTATCTCAGGGACACCTATAATTCATATATTGTCTCACTTTACATAGTCCCATATTTCTCGGAGTGATTGTTTCTTCTTTATTTTTTTTTCCTGTGTCTTTGACTGACTGGGTTAGCTTGAAAGCCTTGTCTTCAAGCTCTGAAATTCTTTCTTCTGCTTGATCTAGCCTGTGGTTGAAGCTTTCTGCTTAATTTTGAAATTCCCTAAATGACTTCCACTTGTTTAATTTGTGTATATCCTGTCTTATGTAGTCGATCTCTTTAGCAACTTTTTCAGTTTTATTCATTGATGTCCTGAATAAATAAATAAATAAATAAATAAATAAATAAATAAATTGGCTTCTTTGTGTTCATTTTCAACTTTCTCTTAAATTCCATTTATCTTATTTGCCACACATATTCTGAGTTCCATTTCTGCCATTTTAACAATTTCCTTTTGGTTGAGATCTATTGCTGTAGGTCTATCGTGATACCCCGGTGGTGTCAAATTAACTTTTTTTTTTTTTTTTTTTCCATATTGCCAGAGTTTTTTGCTGATTTCTTCTCATCTGAAACCTCTTCTTTCAGTTAAGGGCAGATAGGTTTCTGGTGTACCTGTACTCCTTTGCTGGGAACTTTCCTCTTTAGTGAGAAGAATGAGAAGTCCCTAGATGATACATTTGTTTCCTGTTCTGGAAGACTGATCAGGCAGGAGAGGGGCTGATGCACTGAGATCCTGTATTGTAGCTGTTCTGCATTTTCCCATTCTCCCGTGGTTACCACAGTCCAAGCCATTGCTGATGGATCTTTATGTGGAGTGGTGAGTTGGTCCTCAGGCTGCTGTTGGAAGCTCAGGCAGGGACCTGGGCTAGTCCCTCTCGATGGAGGCAAGCTTCGTATAAGATTGCTTTGCCCAGTTCTCCCTGTGACAGTGGCAATGACTGCTGGGCAAGGCTATTTAGGCGATGGTCAAGGGTGTCAGTGCTGCAGACATTCACTCCAGCCAGGTCCATGTGTAGTGATGTCATGTCGCAGGGGGTGTCTCATACCTACTGGGTCCATGATAAAGCACAGGATCACAGCCACAGCATCACACAGTGCTGTGGGAGCATGGTCCACCAGGTGGCATGGGGCATGTACCTCTGCACAGTATGTGGTTCCACAGGGGCATAGCCCTCTGGGCAGCACATGGGAAACAAGGGGCTGGGGTGCTTGAGCACTGGAGCTCTCTCCCCACACAGGTCTCACTGAGGCTGTTACTATGGGACCTCTCCAGTGGCACTGGTGCTCTCTCCATTCAAATTCCTTGGTGGAGGGGGTCCTCAGCCCCCAGTCAAGGGGTGCATGAGTGCATCTTCTCTCCCTGCTCCATCTCTGGCCCAGCACAGGCAATGTGGAGGCAGTTGTAGTGACCTGGTCCTCATTTAGCCTGGGTGCTCCAGACCCAAGAGCTCAGAACGGTATCAGTGGCAACGACCTAGGAACAGAAGCCAGCAGGTCCCTGTTATGTCCGCTCTCCAGTGCAAAATTACTGCACAGTCTCCAAGCAGTTCCCTGATCAGTACAGGGACCTGCTGTGGTGGTGGGAACCCCCTTCACAGCTCCGGTCACGGTGTCCACAAAGGGAGCATGGGACCCGGGGACTCTCTCCTTCATCCCTTCCCATGTGTGGGGGTCTCCCCCAGGTACCTTCCAATTTTGGCAAGTGGATCTTCCTCTCCCCATCTCCTTCACTCTAGTGTCTCCTGTCACTTGCCTGATCATCCACAATGCTGTCTCCAAGAGGGTCCATTCGTAGGTGGGCATCTACTTGCAACTTTCGATCTTCTCCTTGAGCGCAGCATGTGTGGACTGCTTCTAGTTCACTATGTTGGCCCTTCCCTATTTTTAATTCTTTATGTCAAGTTAAATCAATTAAAATTTGAATTCAGTCATTTGCAACCAAAAGTTCTGACCTATACAAAGGCCAAATAAACCCAACTAGTATAATGTAATTAACCTCATCTGTGACATTAATGTATATGTATAATCCTCCTAAATAGTTACACCTCAAATACTTATTAAGCCTTTATTATGTCAGGCATTCTTTAGGTATCAGCAATCGAAAGTTGAATAAAACACTTTTATAATTATAGAAGGTCATTGCAAGTCATCACATGACCTGAATTACATTTTAATGGGATTGCTCATGCTGCACTTAGAAGAATAATTCAGAATTAGATATAAATATTTTAAAAGATTTTCTAAGTTTGTTGCGTGGAGAAGATAATAGAAAAGGAAAAGAGTGGAAGTATTTTAACCAGATGGTGAGACCATGTTAAGTCATTCTGTTGAATGTTCTATAATATTTTATTAGTATGTTATAAATATAATTATAATTAATAAGCACAACATTAATGAATAATAATGACCACCTCTAATTTTAATTAATTTATACACTTATTTAATATTGCTGGTGTTGATTGATTAATTACTTTAGATGAGTAAATGGAGGCTCAGAGTGATAAGCACTTTCCCCAAGGTTATAAGAGACAAAAGCAGAACTTCAGTCCACATTGGGCAGATTCCAAATCTTCTGACTTTTTTGCTACACTCATTTTCCACAGTGTGTTCTCATCTGTGATTTGTTTCTTATTTCTATAAATGTAGGGCACACTGTTTATTATGATTGCCGTGCATGAATTCTGATAGGCTTCTAAGTAAAGAAATCTATTTAATTTTGACTAATGCAGTTTTCCCCAAATTTGTCTGGTCATGGACACTATTTCTTTCTATGTAACATCTGTTTTACTACAGCAAGCTACTTCCAACAGTAACAGCAGATAGCCTGCATTGGCATCTTAGAGAATGGAATTTTCTATTTGGGCACAGGTATTTCCACAAGGGGATCTTTGTGACCGGCCTTCTTGAATAATAGTTTTCATTTTCATATATATGTGTGTGTGTGTGTGTGTATATATATGTGTGTGTGTGTATATATATATATATGTATATAAGTGTGTGTATATATATATATATAGCAGAAATGAGGTGTCAAATAATGCTGAGTTGTTTTTTTTTTTTTTTTTTTTTTTTTTTTTTTTTTTTTTTTTTTTTTTTGAGAATTGACTTTTCTGAACAGGCCAAAACAGGCTTAGCCCTCTCTTATTTTCTGGCTGGTACAAAATAAAATATTTATTTATTTATTTATTTATTTTAGCATATTACAGGGATACAGATGTTTGGGTTACATATATTGCCTTTGCCCCACCTGAGTCAGAGATTCAACCGTATGTCTCCCAGAAAGTGTGCACCACACCCATTAAGCGTGAATATACCCATCCCGTTCCCCCCATCTGCCTGACACTCAGTGAATGCTACTACTATATGTGCACTTAAGTGTCGATCAGTTAATACCAATTTGATTATAAGTACATGTGGTGCTTGTTTTTCCATTCTTGCAATTCTTCACTTAGTAGAATGGGTTATGC
The DNA here is from genome assembly GCA_004363605.1 of Indri indri. Taxonomy (NCBI): domain Eukaryota; kingdom Metazoa; phylum Chordata; class Mammalia; order Primates; family Indriidae; genus Indri; species Indri indri. The sequence goes on from RJWJ010025364.1 coordinate 8,073, forward strand.
GGTGTTTTTTTCAGATTGACACATGAGATTTGATAGTCTCAAAGGATTACTTAGGCTCTTCAAAATCCCCAGCCATCAAATAAATATTATATTCATTACAATGATTTACTTTGTGAACTTTATGATGTCAGAAACAGGGTTCAGCGGTGTGTCCCTGTAGTCCCAGCTACTTGGGAGGCTGAGGCAGGGGGATAGCTTGAGCCTAGTAGTTCAGGCCTATAGTGTGCCATGATCACACATGGAAATAGCTGCTGTACTCCAGCCTGGGGAACAAAATGAGATCCCACCTCTAAAAAAATAAATAAATAATATAAATTTTAAAAAAATGCTTTATAGAAAGATTTTTAAGTTGGTAGAAAAAAGATATTTTAGGTAAAAAATTCACTTAATCAGAAATTTCATTTAATTAAAGTTCTATTCCATGTCTCCTGGCCTTCCTCTCACCTCTCACAACACAAATAGAGAATGCTTGCAGGATTAATAATTTTGAGTTAATTAAAACTTGATTTGTATTCCATATTTCTCACTTGGTAGCTACGGGAAATTTGTTCATTTTTCCTAAATCTCAATCACTATACTAATAAAACTCAAGTTTTATATTTTCTGTACTAAATCTTTTGAGTATTAAATGAAATGACCTATATAAAATTTCAAGTGCCATAAAATATGTACCCATGGATGGGCTAGGATAAGCTTCAATGTATGTTGGTTCCTTTCTCAAGTCATTTTGAAAAATTGAGGTTTGACCGTAATTTGAGATAAGCATGTATGTGTTTTTCTTTTATCAATGATATTCATATATATATTCATAAAATAGGTCACATTTGGTTACACTTTTTCCTTTTGCTAGCTGAATCAGTAAGATTGTATAAAAATATTTTATTTTTCAATGTTTTTCACTAAAAATAAGACTGACCAAATTCATGATAAATCAATCTTAGCAAAATTCTTATTTTAGAACAAAGTTTCTAAAATACATTATCAATTATGAATATTTTTGTCTTTTCAAAATAGCATAAGTCATTGAAGGGTATCTACAGTATGATCATGTTTATTTCTGGGGGTAATGTTTATTCTTGGGGTAAAGTATAGCGTAAAAGTTTTACAAAGTATTATTTATTATCTTTGTAAATAGGAAATATCAGGAAAGGGAAAATAATATGCCAAAAGGCATGAGTTCAAGATTAGGTTTCAGTTCCTATTTCTTCTAAGCTGCACTAAACGAATAGTTAATGATTTAGCACGTTGAATACTGGTGATTTAATTTTACTTGGAAAATTTATTATATTAATGAGAGTGTTAACAAATGTCAGATATTAGAAGGGACAGTTTTAATACTAAAATACATGATATTTATCTTGCATGTGGTTCTCAAAGGCAAAAACTTTGTTTTATAAGGATAATTACATTAACTGTGTACTAATCTTATAAACATAAGTTTCTAAGGTTAATCATCCTAAAAGCTTGCTTCTCTCTGCATAGTACTGGCCATTTATAAAATCATGTGTATTGTCTTTCATTATGTATTTGCACATACATAAAAGAGATTTCCATAATTTATAATTTATTTACCTTAATTAGACTGGCACTTTAAAATCTGGATTTCCTAGCCTTTTAGCAATTTCAAAGAAGAAATTGCTACCAAAACTGTAAAGCTTATCTACTTTGCCTCTTCATGTTTTAGAGATCCGAGAAAGGAAAAAAAATAATGTTTTTAATGTAAAACTTAAGAGTATTTAAGAAAATATTCTTAAATATTTATGAGTTACTTTATATTCATAAACATTTGTTGTGTGGATGTTAAATTAAATGGTTGGAACATAGAATCATCAATTGTAAAGACTTAATGTAGCATAAGAGATGACTTTCAACTATCAGACTTTTTCTAAAATATTGACCTCTTTCACTGACCCATCAAAAATGTTACTTTTAATTTTGAATTTGTAGCCATTAAACACAATTTTAAATCCATTTACTCATTAATCTATTCACTTATTCAATATATATATATATTTTTTTTTTTTTTTGAGACAGAGTCTCACTCTGTTACCCAGGCTAGAATGCCATGGCATCAGCCTAGCTCACAGCAACCTCAAATTCCTGGGTTCAAGCAATCCTACTGCCTCAACCTCCTGAGTAGCTATGACTACAGGCATGCGCCACCATGCCTGGCTAATTTTTATATATATATTTTTAGTTGTCCAGCTAATTTCTTTCTATTTTTTTTAGTAGAGACGGGGTCTCACTCTTGCTCAGGCTGGTCTCGAACTCCTGAGTGCAAATGATCCACCCGCCTCGACCTCCCAGAGTGCCAGGATTTCAGGCGTGAGCCACCACACCCGGCCCTTCAATATCTCTTAAGTGCTAAGTATTGTTCTTGACTCACTGAACCTAATAAATAATAATCTTTGCACTAGTGAAACTCATATTCTGTAGAAGGAAGAAACCCATAAATAATAAAGGCCAAAATAGGCAAATTATAAAGGAAGATTGAAAGTGCAGATGTAAATTTATTTAAAGTAAATTTATTTTATATATTCATATATCCATAGAAAGACTGTATAACAAATACATGATAATGACATGATGACCAAAAAAAAAAAAAAAAAAGAGAAAATTTAAGAAAGATCACCCTCTACTGATTATATAGAAATCATCTTAATAGGTTTTCAAGGAGAGTTTGGCCTCCGGAGTCCTAGAGCCCTAGAAGCCCAATATTCTAATTAAGGTGGAAACGCAAGCTGGTGCCCTTCCATGCATGCTTGTTAAGAGCTGTGCCGTGGCGTTTGGAGAACAAGCAGAACTAACTTGGGTCTTCCAATCCTATAAAATCTCTTGAAATTGATTCTGAGACTTGAGTGAAGTGCAAAATTCTTCAACATTTGTTGTAAATACCAAGCAAGTTATCTCTTTATTTGCCTTTCACACTGCCTGTGCACATGACCCTTAGGTTCTCTCATAACTGAAGTTTTCTATCCAAAGTCTCACCTCAAATGTCACCTTCTCAAGGGCATTTCTGCCACTCTATTACTGGCAGCCCCTCTGCCTAGGTAATTTGTATTATGTTACCTCTTTCTTTTACTTTCTTTTTAACACTAAAGCCATATTTTGTGTTTTTTATTTTCTTGTTTATAGCTCTCCTCCACCCTTAAGCCCGAATTCAGCTACCTAATAACCCTCCTGCCTGCCTCATTCACAGATAAAACCCCAATCCTGGCACGGGGTCTGACGCGGAGCAGACATCTGACAAGCATTTATTGAAGGAAGGATGAATGTCCCTAATTGCCCATGGTTAAAAAATATTCAGAAGGATGTTATTTTTCCCTTTAAATTACCATTTATTTTTAGTTGAATTATCAGTTCAAGATGAAATGGAATTAAAGAAATTAACTAATGATATAGGAAAAAGTTGGTATAAGTTAATAGTTAAGTGAATGGGTTCAGAAGTCCAAGTTCTGGCTTTGCCACTCACTAAGCATGAGTGCTTGAGGAATTTCCATAAATCCTCTCTGCCTAAGTTTCTTTACCTATAAAATGGAGATAATTATAATATTTACCTTTATTTTATGCAGTGAGTATAATTCTCATCCTTGGGATTGCACCTGTGAATATTATAAAAGGAATGGAAGAACAACTACAACTGACATATTGTAGGGCACAGCTAGCATAATACCTTTAACCAAACCAGCGTTATCCTCTAAGTTGTAGCTATTTTCAGAGATCCTTTAAGGTTCATGCTAGTGCGGAAAAAAGAAAAATGAAAGAAAGATTGCATACAGGTAGGTCGTATTAAAGCTGCTGAGTATATGTGTCTGCTGACATCCACATTCACTGAAAATTATGTAGAGTTCCTGCAATGCACTTTGGTCTGATGTTCCTCAGTTCTGTACCGTGTCCCCAGAGACGTCAAATGTCAGAATGAAGGTTTGCTACAACACATCCTTTCAATGAACTTTTTATTCCTTAGTCCAAATTTATTAAGAACAATGTTTTTGCCTCCTGGGTAAATAGCATTCATTAAATTTTATCTATATATGTAATGTGATAGCCCCTTAAGAACTCTTCTCAACCTGGCCATTCAGTAGAATTTATGTTAAACTAGTGCCACTTTGTGAAAATTAATATTCTTATTATACCTGAATAAATAGTCTCATTATACCTGTGTGACATTTGTCAGGACTCAAATGTGTACATTTAGTTCTCTTATAAATTCAAGGATAAGACTCAAAATTATCATGAAAATATGAAGACCCAGAAGAAAATACATCAGAAAAGTAGCTTTGTTCTAGACCTGAGAAATTCCAATGGCTTGCTTACAAGGAAAGTGGCCTTAGGAGTTGATGTGTTTTTTAAATGCAACAATATGCGAAGAGAGAATTATTTACATAGGACATTCTGTGTTGATATTTCCAGTCCAACTATTATAGGTTGAATTGCATCCTCCCAAAATTTATGTGTGAAGCCCTAACACCCAGAATGTGACCTTCTTTGGAAATAGGGTTATTGCAGAGATGATTAATTGAGCTCTTTAGGGTAGACTCTATTCCAATGGGACTGATTGGCCTTATAAAGAGGGGAAATTTGGACACAGATGCACACATGCACACACAGGGAGAGTGCCCTATAAAGATAAAGGCAGAAATCCAGGTGATGCTTCTATGAGCCAAGAAATGCCAACAATTGCCACCAAGCAATCAGAAACTAGGGATGAAACCTGGAACACATCTTTCCTCACAACCCTCAGAAATTACCAGCCCTGCCGACACCTTGATCTTGGACTTCTGGCCTCCAGAACAATGAGACAAGTAATTTCTATTGTTTAAGTTGTAATTTCTATTGTGGTACTTTGTTACAACAACCCTATAAAACTAGAAAACGATCCTAATGAAACATCTGAAATATGAGATTTGCAAACTGTTCTAGCTATAGACAGAAAAGCAGGCTATGAGTATAGGTCCTAGAAAGACTCCTTCACAAAAAAATACTTTCTCATATCATACCAGATTCTTCATATCACTGATTAATTCTGGATTCTAAAGCATTTTCCCAGCATTTTTACCCTAATACTCCCATCAAACCTAGCCAGCATTTACTGAGTAACAATTACACACAAGTGAACACTCTAGATACTTTCTCCATTTATACTCAGGCACATTTCCTTCTTTTTAAGAAAACTGCTGTTAGCAAGACAAATGTAGGCAATGACTTTAGTTTGAAATAATAAGTTCCATGTAACAGTAGTAGTGAATGACTAGTATCTGCAAGACACTAACAACATGCTAGACACTGTTTTAACCCTTTATATAGGTTATTCTAATTAATCCTCCCAATATTTGTATGAAACAGATACTGTTAAAGCCTTTGTTTTACAAATGAGGGATTTTAGAGCCATTCCCTTCACTAATAAGCCAAAACTAAGTATGAATATAATTCTATAATAACGGAGATGAGTAAGATTTAATTAATCCATTTAGAATAGACAGAGAAGGTAGGTTTCAGGGAAAAACAACAAAAACTGTGTGGCCTTTAAATTGGATTTTAAGATGCATAGGTGTTTACAGGCAGACAGTCAGAAGACAATTTCAGTCAAAGAAAAGAGATTGAACAGAAATGTAGAAAGAGGTATTATAGTTGTGCTTGTCTTTGGAGGGCAGTGAGAATATGTATCTTTGGGGAGAGGGAAGGTAAAAGAGTACATGCTGGCCTCTGAGTGTAACTCCTCTCTCCCAGAGTGTCATGGGGAGTGACTAGATTGAAAACATTTAAAACTCTTAATCCTCCTTTGACCCCAGAAAAATGTCACAATTAGTAATGGAATTTCAGACCCCATGTGATTGACTCCAGTCTATTAATAATTTACATACTGAATTGTTTGTTCTCTCTCTCACCAGCCCTGTCATCCTATCCCTATCGCTTTATGTACATGTATGTGCACTATCTCTTCACATAATTCCTTGTCATGCAGCAATCTTCATTTCTAAAATGCACCTAGGTGGTTCTGGTGCAGACGGAGTACTGACCATAATTCAAGGACACCAATCAAGAGCCAGTATCTGGTGTATACCAATTCTGCATTCCCCAACCCCAAGGCCATGGACTGGTACTGGTCTGTGGCCTTTTAGGGACCAGGCTGCAGAGCTCTGCCATGCCCCCTGCTCCCCACTTCTGTGGAAAAAATTGTTTTCCATGAAACCTAGGAACCAGGGGCCACACAGCAGGAGGTGAGCGGTGGGCAGGTGAGCAAGCAGAACTTCATCTGTATTTACAGCTGCTCCCTTTCACTCTCATCACAGCCCGAGCTCTGCCTGCCCCCACCAACTATGGAAAAATCCTTCCATGAAATTGGTCCCTGGTGTCAAAAGGTTGGGGAACGCTGCAAACTCTCAACTGGAAAAGGGGCATATTTATCTAGTCAAATGTTGCTGGACTATTTAAGGACTTTTAAAATATTTTTATCTTTGTAAGAAAAAAGTAAAAGCTTTTCTCTGACAGTATTTTCCTAGTTTGTAAGTACCTTGACAACGTAAATTTCCTCATGCTTATTTGATACGTTTTCAAAATATTACAGAAATGTTATAAGAATAAGCATAGTCATAAATCTATTATAGTAGTTGTGAAAAAATGAAGTTGAAGTTACTGTCTAAAACAGATGTTCACTTTACTTTTTTTCAGATCAAAATTGGCCTTGTCTTAAAAATGCAATTTGTTTGTTTGTTTGTTTATTGAGACAGAGCTCCCAGGCTGGAGTGCAGTGGCAGAATTGTAGCTCACTGTAACCTCAAACTCCTGGACTTAGGCAATCCTCCTGCCTCAGCCTCTCAAGTAGCTGGGGCTAAAGTTGGACACCACCACACCTGGCTAATTTGTTTTCTTTTTTCTGTCTTTCTCTCTTTCTTTCTTTCTTTCTTTTTTTTTTTTCTTAGAGACAGGTCTTGCTATGCTGTCCAGGTTGGTCTTAAATCCCTAACCTCAAGTGATTCTTCCACATCAGCCTCCCAGAGCAATAGGATTATAGGTATAAACCACCACATCCATCTCTGAAAATGCAATTTCAGGTGAACTCTTGAGATACCTAACTGTTGTAGAAAAACAAAATAAAAACAAAAACCCAGCATGCTTCTTAGTAGTTGAATAGAAAGCTACCCAGAGTGTCCAGGAGTACACAATAATGTCACCTAACATTGATTCCCAAATCAGAACCCCACAGAGGTTTTGTTTGTTTGCTTGCTTGTTTTGCTCATGGAGACAGAAAGTAGAATGATGTATACCAGAGGCTGGGAAGGGTAACAGGGAGTGAGGGATATGATTAATGGGTGCAAAAATATCGTTAGAGAGAATCAACAATATTTGATAGCACAAGAAAGTGACTATAATCAATAATAAGCTACTATATGTTTTAAAATAACTAAAAGAATAGAATTTGAGGCTCATTCTTTAGAATATTTAAAACACAAATCCTAGGTTTCATTTCAGAGAGTCTGAATGAATAGGTTCTAGCTGAGCAATCCAGTTTTTTAAAACCTCCTCAGCTGAGTCTATGATCAGCCAGGTTTGAGAAACAACCATCCAAAGTGAGTTTTGTAAATCCATAGCTTCCAAATATAAATGAGGATCCTGCATACTAAACTGTACACTGAAAACACAGATTTCTAGGGATTTTTCTGACATCATTGCATCAGAATCTCAGGCTTCAAGAATCCAAAAATATGTAATTTAAATAAATTTTTCTCATTATCCTCATGCATGCTGGGTTTGAGAATTACAACATACTAAGAGGTTGACTTCTGCTTCATGAACGGCAATCAATCAATCAATCAATCAGGAACTGGCCAGGAACTAAGATTTCTGAAAACTATTTTTAGGGCTTTATATTAAGGAGTGATATTTTTATATTTTTACCCATTTTTTATTTTGACACAGTTGAAACACAAGTAAAAGTTAAATGATACCATAATAAACACTCATGCACCCTTTGCCTGAATTTATCAGTGTTAACAATTTCTCTCTTCTATTTCTTTTGCTAAACTCTTCAGATGTATGTTGCAAATACCAAGCTCTGTATTCCTAAACACCTCTAGATTTGATCTCCTAAAAATGCCTTTCTCCTCTATAAAGCAAATTCAGTTATCATACTCAGGACATATTATCTCTGACAGGCTTTGCAAAACACCTGCTTATTAATTTGAGAAAGCCTTCCTTCTTTCATTTCCATGCTTTTGAAGTACTTTTATGTTTCTGCTCTGTTGGCTGCCTTTCTGCTCCACCTCTTTGTGTTTCCAAATACACATAGCCATTAGAGAACTGGTAGATCCACTCCTTTTGGGGATTCAAGTGACCTGATTGCTTTTGAAATGAAAAAAAAAAAAAAAAGTTTGAAAAATAAAGAAGCCATTACCCTCTCATGTAATATGATTAAACCATTTATCATCTTAATGGTTTAATTATGCAAACTATACACTCCTGTCCATTTTCTTCCCAGTATACATGATAAACCTTCCAAAGAATACTATTGTATTCTCTGCCCCCAACAGCATGTGAGTCGTACAGGCTGTGAATGAGTGAATGTATACTAAATCTCTAAGTGATGTTTTGCCGCCATTCCTCAATACTGAAATACTTTATCACATAGAACATAAGACTGAGGCAAATGATCCATGATAAGCCTTGTGGGACATTTTGTGTGTGGTGGGGGCATGACAAAACAAAGATTATATGTGTAGAGAATTAATTAAATAACTTTTCTGGATGTGTATGTTCTGGTATAAGATATAGATACTCCATAACTATCTAAATTAAATTTTACCAATTTGAGAGAAAGTTGCTATGTTGGTAAAACTTATTTAAATACAGTACTTCTCAGATATTACCTGCTGTTTACCATAAACATTGTGCTATTTAACAAGTAAATTCAATATTTTCTTTTTTACTGTGGAAGCTTAATTTCTCTCAGTGATCAGAGGACATGACGTCATCCAGTAAAATCAGACAACAAAGACAAGTGCAATATTACAGTGATGTGGGGAGTATCAAGAGAACAGCACTGAATTAAAGGACAGGAGACAGATATTCCATGTTTAGATATGGTACTGAGAAGTTGTTTTCCTTTTGATATTTGATCTGGTTTCTTTAGAGCTCAGTTTTTTAATCTGTTAAATTAAGAAATTATTATATGAATAAAGTATCTCACAGTCCTTATTTTTCAACTAGAATGTGTATTAGAGCCCAAATCTATAAACACATAAAAGGGAAGTTTCTCTACTTTAAATGGAGCCAGGATTTCCAGGGTCAAACTCTGAGGCTCCTTCATACAAGTTTAGGGCTCTGAAGAAAAGAATTTGACAAGAAATAAGTTAGACAACCTTAAAGATTTTTCTAAGTCTTATATTGTATGTTTGTATAAATCTAAAGGAAGAATGGAACTGATTATAACTTCTCTTTGTGGGTCAGAATTAATAATCCACTGGAAATAATAGACAAAACTTTTGAATTATTTAATGTGTCCCTTGAACAAGACAATTGTTCTGGAAATTAGGTTTACACTAAAGGAAAACAATAAAAATTTTGTTTTAAATAGCTGAGTTAGTGCCACACAAAGATAAGTCCTAAAATATGACAGTATCAAGTGTTACATAGAACAGCTTTTTCTCTGCATAGAAAATATCATGTGCCCTCGAGTATTTTTGACATCTCTGTTTAAAAATGCAAAATGAAGAGCCTTGTTATCCAATACAATGTATTAAGGGTTTGCTTTCATAAAACCATATTTATTCTCAACTGTTGTACCAGAAAGGATATTGGTAGTCTCCTTCATTAAAATAAATAACAACCAACATACTTGCCTTTCACATTCTGATTCAAATTAATATCACAGAATATAATATTCACAGCATTATCAGAAGTTATTCAGGAAGGACTTTATATTATCCAAATTTGTGGATTACTAAATGCTTTGAAAGAAATATATTCATTATTCTAACATAATTACCACTTTATTTTCTTTAAAAATTATTCAAAAACTTTTAAACATACAGAAAATTAAAAGAACCATATATATGCCACATACAAACTACAATAAATACTTTGACATATTTGGTTTAAAATACATCTATCCTTCTAGTAATTGCTCTATTCATCCATCTGTCATATTTGCTTATCTCTATATTTTGGATACATTTCTTTCCTAGTTATAGCCTCAGTACACATGATGCCTAAAAACTTCAGCCTGAATAGCATTAAATAGTGTTCAATTTTATTTATTTATTTATTTTTAAATTTCAGAATATTATGGAGGTACAAATATTTTGGTTACATATAATGCCTTTGCCTCACCCAAGCCAGAGCTACAAGCATGCCTTCCCCCCATACAGTGAGCTCCACACCCATTAGTTGTGAGTTTACCCATCCCCCCACCCTCCTCCCACCCATCCAGCACCAGATGAATATTACTTTCATGTGAGCACCTTAGTGTTGTTGATCAGTTAGTACCAATGTATTTATCGACGGAGGTAAAATTATCGAAATTCACAAATGTTAAATGTGTATTTGATGAGTTTGGCATGTAACAATGAAGATATTGTATATCACCTTCACCCCCCAAAAGCTATTTTTGCCCTTTGCCAATGAATTCCTACTTCTCACAAGACCAGCAAAATGAAGCAACTCTTATAATGATTTTCATCACAGATTAATTTAGCATATTCTAAGTGTTTCTTTCACACAACATAATATTTTTGAGACACATTGCTATTGTTGCATGTATCAGTACTTTGTTCTTTCTTATTGATGAACAATGTTTTATTTTATGAAGATACTACAGTTGGGTTTGTTTTGATTTGTTTCGCATTATCGTCTTGATGAACAATTTAACTCTTTAAAATTGTATGACTATCATGGATAAAGTTCCTATGAACATACTCGTGGAATTCTTTTTGTGGACACATACATTCTTCTAGGCACGGGTCACTGAAAAGTTGCAGTTTTAGTTTTATAAAAAAGTGCCAGAATTTTTAAAGAGGCTGCAATATTTCACATGCTTACCTATCAACAACATGAGAGTTTCTGTTGCATATCAAAATCAAAATCTGGTGTTGTCAAACTTTATAATTTGAGCCTTTCCATTACTGATGTTGTAGTTTAAATTTGCAACTCACTACAACTAACGATGTTAAGTACATTTTAATATTGTTCAGTCATTTGTATATCTTCCTTTATAAATTGTTCAAGTTTTTGACGACATTTCTATTAGGTAGTTATCTTTCACTTATTAAGTTATAGAAATTCTTTACATCTCGTAGATAGCAGTTCCTTCTTTGTCCCTCTCTCTGTGTCTGTCACACACCCATACACACACAGAAACACACACATACAGAGAAACACACACACATAAATCTGTAAGTGTGTATGTATACACATATTGTGACTATTTTTTCTCAGCCTATGGATTGCTTATTTCTTTCTTTCAATGGTGAATTTTGACAAGCATTCAATTGTTTTGGCACATTGTCAAAAATTAATCTGCCTTTTTAGTGTGTATTTATTTTGGGGCTGTGTACCCCTCCTTGATCTACCTATCCATCCTAATTCAAGTTTTGTATTGTCTTGATTGATGAAATTTTAGAATAGTCTTAAAATCAGAGAGTATGAGTTCCCAATGTCTTTCTTTTTCGTATTTCTTTGGAAAATTAAGCAGGATCCTTTGAAGTACCATTTAAATTATAGAATCAGTTTGTCAATTTCTACTAAACTCTTATAACAGAAGTATATAGAGATAAATATGTATCAAAAAGTAAAGCCCATCTAAAATATAAATATAGATAATATTCTAACCTGTTTATTCTTATTATTCTTGTTAAAGAAACTAGAATGGATGGAGAAATATCTAAAAGAATAGTCTTTAAAAAATAAGCACACAAAAATATACTCAATATCATATGTTATTAGAGAAATTCAGATTTAAATAAGATATCACATATCACCACACATCTATTAGAAAAGCCAAAATCAAAAACACTGACACCACCAAATGCTAGCAGGGCCGTGGGATAACAGGAATTCATTAGTAATGAAAATTCAAATTGGTACAACCACTTTGGAAGACATTTTGGTGGTTTCTTACAAAACTAAATACGATTTTACCACATGATCCAGTGATTTGCTTCTTGGTAATTACCCAGATGTATTGGGAAAAAATGTCAATAAAACCTGAATACAGGAGTTTATAGCAGCTTTATTCTTAATTTCCCAAACTTGGAAGCACTTGAGATGTTCTTAATAGGTGAATGAATAAACTGTGGTACATCCTGACGATACAATATTCAGTGCTGAAAACAAATGAGCTACTAAGCACAAAAAGACAAGGAGAGACCTTAAATGTATATTAAAGTGAAAGAAGACACTATGAAAAGGTTGTACATCATGTAATTCAAACTATACGATTCTGGGAAAGGCAAAAATATGGAGACAGTAAAAGCATCAGTGGTCTCCAGGGGTTAGAGGGAAGGGAGTGATGGACAGGTGGAATACAGAGGAATTTTAGGCCAATAAAAACAAAACAAAACAAAAAACTGATGATACTTTAGTTGTGGTTAAACATCATTTTACATTTGTCAAAATGCTTAAAATATACAACATCCACACTGAATCTTAATATAAACCATAGACTTTTGCTAATGATATATTGATGTGGATTTATAGATTATTACAAATGTATCCCTGTGGTGCAGGAATGTTGATAGTGTGGGAAATTGCACATGTGTAGGGAACATGGGTATGGGAATATTGTGTTTTCTGTTTAATTTTGCTGTGAACCTAAAACTTCTCTAGAAAATAAAGTTAATAATTAATAATAATGATCAAAATATAATTAAGCTTTCCTAGAGCCAAGTAGTAGAAGAAACATTCTTACTTTGAACTTTCAAAAGAAGGAAATTACTATTACCTATATCATTAATGTAAAAAAGGAAAGCACATAGGCTCCTTTCAGAGACAGAAAATCCTTGCTTCAAATCCCAGGTAAGCATGTAACACATGGCAGGGTGACCTTAGGTGAGATGTTATTTGATCTTGGTCTTGGTTTCTGCACTTTAAAAAAAAAAAAATGAAAATCAAATGCTTTTATAGAGTTTTGGTGTTGTTTTTTGGGGGGGAGGGGATGAGTACAGGTCAATTAAATATTTCAATTTTATGGGGCAGCAAATGGTACAGAAGAGATATACTGTAAATGTCAGATTACTCTTATTTCTCTTCTGAAATTCAGAAAGTTTTCCCTAGACTCTGCATCTTTTCTACATTCTCCAGTAAGTCCTCTCTGTCCTATTAGAATGTCTTTGGCTTACTGTGCTCTTTGTCATTCACAGCTTGCTTTTATGGAGTAGAAAAATAGTTTCTATTCTAATTTTATGTTTTGGCATATCATCCAAGGATTAAGTGCCAAATAATCAAAGGGATATAAAAGTGAAAAAAAATACAATCCAATAAAGACAATTGGGTTTAGCAGAAGATTCTGTTCTCAGAATGTTTCCCTAGTACAGATGCCGGAAGTAAAGTGTGTAAAGAAGCACAAAAGAACTACCTTAGGTAGAAGAAAGAAAGTTGCAAAAATTTAGGTAGTGGGGATATTTTAATGATATTGATTTTACCAATCCATGAGCAAGGTAGATTTTTCCATCTGTTTACATCTTCTACAATTTCTTTTCTTAGTGTTTCATAGTTCTCCCTGTATATGTCTCTCACATCTTTCGTTAAATATATTCCTAGATATTTAATTTTCTTTGAGGAGATTGTGAAAGGCTTTGTGTTTTTGATTTGAATTTCGGCTTGACTATTATTGGCGTATATGAATGCCCCTTATGTGTGTATTGATTTTGTATCCTGAGACTTTACCAAATTCATTTATCAATTCTAGGAGTCTCTTGGTTGAATCCTTGGGATTTTCTAGATATCATATCATATCATCAGTGAAGAGCGAGAGTTTGATCTCATCTGCTCCCATTCAGAGGTTCTTAATTTCCCTCTCTTGTCTAATTGCTCTAGCAAGGACTTCCAGCACTATGTTGAATAGAAGTGGAGATAGTTGGCAACCTTGTCTGGTTCCAGTTCTAAGTGGGAATGGTTTCAATTTTTCCCCATTTGGTATGATATTGCCTGTGGGTTTACCATAAATGGACTTGATAATTTTAAGGTATGGCCTGTCTATGCCTATTTTGTTAAGAGTTTTTATCATAAAGGTGTGCTGGACTTTGCCAAGTACTTTTTCCTGCATCTATTGAGTGAATTATATGGTCTTTGCTCTTGCTTTTATTTATGAGGCGAATCGCATTTATAGATTTGCAAATGTTGAACCAGCCTTGCATCCCTGGAATAAAGCCCACTTGGTCATGATGAATTATTTTTTTTGATATGCTGCTGAATTCGATTTGCTAAAATTTTACCTAAAATGATCTACAGAATTAATGCAATACCTATCAAAGTGCCATCATCATTCTTTACAGATTATTTAAAAAAAATAATTCTACACTTTGTATGGCATCAGAGAAGACCTTGTATAGCCAAAGAAATCTTAAGTAAAAAGAACAAACTGGGAGGTATCAGTCTATAAGACTTCAAGCTGTACTACAAGGCTATGGTAATTAATACAGCCTGGTGCTGGCACAAGAACAGAGACATAGACCTTTGTAACAGTACTGAGAATCCAGAGATGAAACCATCCACATATGGTAATCTAATCTTTGACAAAGCAGACAAAAATATACACTGGGGAAGAGAATCTCTTTTCAGTAAATGGTTCTGGGAAAACTGGATAGCTACATGCAGAAGATTGAAACTGGATCCCCACCTCTCACCTCTCACAAAAATCAATTCAAGATGGATAACAGACTTAAACCTAAGGCATGAAATCTTAACAATTCTAGAAGAAGATGTTGGGAAGACCCTTTTAGTCATCGGCCCAGGAAAAGAATTTTTGAAGAAGACCCCCAAAGCAATTGCTGCAGCAACAAAAATAAATAAATGGGATATGATGAAATTAAAAAGCTTTTGCACAGCCAAGGAAACTACCATCAGAATGAATAGACAGCCTACAGAATGGGAGAAAATATTTGCTCTCTACACATCCAATAAAGGGCTGATAACGAGAATCTATCTAGAACTTAAAAAAATCAACAAGAAAAAATCAAACAACCCCATCAATAAATGGGCAAAGGAAATGGATAGAAATTTTTCAAAAGAAGATAGAATAATGGGCAGCAAACATATAAAAAAATGTTCAATGTCTCTAATCATTAGAGAAATGCAAATCAAAACCACAATGAAATATCACCTAACCCCAGTGAGATTGGCCTCTATCAAAAAATCCCAAAACAACAAATGCTGGTGAGAATGTGGAGACACAGGAGTACTCTTACACTGCTGGTGGTCTGCAAATTAGTGCAACCTCTGTGGAAAAGAATTTGGAGATACCTCAAAGAGCTAAAAATAGAAATACCATTCAATCCAGCAATAGCACTATTAGGCATCTACCCAAAAGAGCAAATGACATTCTATAACAAAGACTTCTGCCCCCAAATGTTTATGGCAGCACAATTCACTATTGCAAGGATGTAGAAAGAACCCAAGTGCCCATCAATTCATGAGTGGATTATTAAAATTTGGTATATGTATGCAATGGAATATTACTCAATTATAGGAAACGACAGTGACCTAGCACTTCTTATATTTTCCTGGATAGAGCTTGAGCCCACTATGCGAAGTGAGGTATCACAAGATTGGAAGAATGGGCTCCACATGTACTTACCATCAAATTGGCACTGACTGATCAGCACTATGGTGCTCACAAGGTAGTAATACTCTCCAGGGATTGAGG
>RJWJ010025365.1:0-23887 GCA_004363605.1 Indri indri
TGGAAACACAACCTCCAAAGACCTTCCCAGCTTTCGACAACCATATTCCCTTCCTTCTCTTGTCAGAAGAACACCTCGATTTTCCTAGGGATTACTTCAGTGACTTCTCTACTGGTCTCTCACTTCCTATATTTTTTGTCTCTAACATACGCTGTGGGTACTTCCAGGTTAGGCTTCCTAAAATATACCACTTATCATGCCACTCATATCATCAAATGTTTTCACTGGCTCACCACTGCCTATCAAATAAAGTCCATTCTTGTTCACTCAGTATTTCAGATCTCACGAATCTGTCCAGAGTCTACATTTTCATTTTTATTTTTATTTCAAAAAATTTATGGAGTACACTTTTTATTTCCTAACCTCTAGACCACATGGGATACAGGTGTTTTTTGTTACATGGATGAACAAGTAAGGGCTTTCAGTGTAGCCATCACCAGAATTGCATACATTGTACTTGATAGGTAGATTTTTACCCCTCACCCCTCGTCCACCCTCTCCCCTTCTTAGTTTTCAATGTCCATTATACCACTTTATAATCATATATCTCTCTCGTGTAGCTCCATTTTAATAGTGACTTCCTTTAAGCACTTGAAACTGTAAACCAACTGAACTGAACTGCTGTCACTTCCTTGAACATACTCTGTACTTCTAAGTCTCCATTCTTTGTTCCTATTATTGAAACCATCCCTTTCTAAACATTTCCACTCAAGACACCCTCTGGTTTTTCCTGTCATCATCCCTTAGCATGAAGCCTTTCCTGCTTTTTGTCAGAATTAGCCTCTTTCTCTGTAAGATCCTATGGCTCTTCATGTGTATCTTGGATCGTTCTGTCATTGATACTATAACATGGTATGAGCTTCATTTCTCCAATCAACCATAAGCTCTTTGAGGGAACAACTGTACGTATCTGTATCATCTTTCCATCCCTAGTCTCTGGTACAGTGGTCTGTGCTTAGGATATGCTTAGTAAATATTGGTTAAAGGGATGACAGAAGGAATACCAAAAGTTCTATGCAGAGATGGAGAACAAGGCAAAGCAGTGCTTTCACAAATTGAAAATATTATGGTGTTTAAATTCTAGTTATGAAATAAATTATCATCATTCTTTTGGGGCTGTTTTGGGCATTGGGCTAAGTGCTTTCTTTGCATTCTATAATACAATTTTACAGATGAGGAAACAGACCTGGAGCAATTTGGTAACTTGTCTGTTCATGGTCTGAGATTCAAATCTCTGTCTGCCTGAAGTCAAACCTTGTCACTTTTTTATTATAGTATTAATGTGGCTGGGAAGCCCTAGGGTTTTAAGGACATATCTCAAAGGACACCTCAGGAGATAAAAAAAAAAAAAAACAAAAAAACCTAAAACAGATGATATCTCCCGTCTCCATTACCTACCTCAATAACAGATAACAGAAACTTCTCTTTTGTTTGTTTTACACAGTGACATTTTTTCTTTTTACCTTGACTATTTGGAAGGTAGGGCATTCACTTTCTTATTTGCTGTTATTTCTTTTATCACCTACTGTCTTCTACCTGAGGATGTCACATACTTAAATTATTTGCTTGGATGCATTGAAATACATAATTCTTAATGTACGAAGTTTTAAGTAAAAATTAAAAGTTGCATTTACTTCCCCAAAGAAAGCATGCCATGAGCCTGTGTGCTTATTTAAACAATGCCATCATGTTCTAACACATATGTTTTAACCCACTTTTGTAAGTGTCATCAAAACAAATTTCTAAGTTGCACAAGAAAATAAATTTCCTTACTTGATAGTCTCAATTACTACTTGCTCTAAATAATTTTGGTTCTTTCAAAAAATTTTTTCACTTTTAAAGGATGAGACCATCATGAGGATACTTAAAATGTAGTTCTTTAATGCCAACCACATAAATGAATTTTAAAAATTATTTGGAAGATGCATGGCTCTCCAAGGCAGCCACTTAAAAGAGAACTAATTTGAGTGTGTAAATTCTGATATGTGTGTATGTGTGCATATTAGTATATATTTTTCTGATATGTGTATATATATGGGCATACATATATGCATATATACATATATATATGCAATGTGTATTCCTATTTCCATGGTTATAGCTTATATCAGAAATATTAATATCAATATACTGTTGTTTATCAAAAATATCAAAAAGATTTGAAAAGAGAAATTTTTTCTGGGGATGGGAGAGATGGGCAAGTTTTCATGAAGGAAATGTGGTATTTGAGTAATCCATGGAGCTCTGGCATAGGCAGATGGATAACCTAAGGACATTCTAGGTTAGCATTTCCTGAAACGCTATCCCCAGGAGATGACATTGTGTAAGGGAGGGCGTGGAAAGGATATTGGTGGTTAAATGTGTTGGTTAAATAAGTCTCTTAAAGACTTATGGAGCATAATATCATATTAAAGGCTCAGAGATATTTGTCAAGAAAAAAATGCTTAATTTTAAATTTCTGATATGTTTGATAATGTATCACCGTTATTTTCTTTACATAACCTTTATTAACGCCCCCAATATCCAGCTTAAGTAGAACTGGACATTTAGGCTGATGATCATGATGGTGGTATGGATGATGGTAACAATATCCCTCATATTCCTTCCAATAAACACGTACATTTTTGTGCCTTGAATTGTTTCCCGTGCTTTTATACAATTTATCATTTACAAGTTGTATTACTATGGCAAGTTATTTAATCTCTCTGAATGTCAGTCTCCTTATTTGTAAAACAGGAATAACCTAATACCTATTCATAAAGAGTTGAAAGGATTAGCTGAGTCAGTCTATGCAAAGTATTATACTTAGAACTGTGTTCAGTTACTCTATGGTGTGATCTTGGACAATTTCTGTAGCTCAGGTAGAAAACATTAATACTTTCAGACAGTGGCAATCTTTCCTTTTAGTAATTTCCAGTTACAGGAATGTAAATGAACACACGACACTGTAAACAGAGGCATTTTTTCCTACAATGAACACTCAATAAGCTCCTAAGAGCACCAAGTGCCTTAAAATGTGTTGTTTTTTGTAAGTTAAAAAAAAAAAAAGGGAAAAATACATGAACTCTATTACTCTGGGAGTGCAAAAAAATAGCATTTGGTAATTACAAAAAGATGCCCCTATACATTTTATTAATCTGTCCATTATTAAGAAGATGATTATTCTGGTTTCCTGAACTTATAAAGTTGTGAAGAACATAGCTTTTGTAATTTGGCTTTTGCATATGATCAGGAAAGTCCTGGAAGTTCCTTGGCTCTCACGACACCATCTTTACTTCCAAGAAAAACGCCCTTCACTAACCTATGCAACCAGAAGAGCTTATTATGTTGGCTTTTCTGTATCTAACTTTTATCAGAAAAGAACAGGTAGAAAATAAATACACATGGTTTGTACTTAAATATGCAAACTTTATCATCATTGTAACCTTTATTTTTATGATTCTAAGGATAAAATAATAATATTGATAAATGATTGTGAAAGTGTTCATAAATGGTAATTCATTTTGAAAATATGTTTATGGATAGCAAAAATGATAAATTGGTGGGTGGGGATTTTCATAGTTAGGTTTATAATTTTACTTGTTTTATATCTCAAAGGTGAGACCAACCTCAGTCAGTATTTTCAGAAACAGATGTCAATAAGTCAATAAAGCATGGTGTTTATGTAAGTTAATGTGTAATTATCTACAATTACATATAATTATAGATAATTATATAACACAAATACAGAACTCTAACATTTGTTAACCATTCCTCACTGCCATCAAAGTAAATTCTGTTCAGTTATTACTTGCGACACATAGGATTTTAAAAAATTAATTCTAAGATGTACTCATTAAATTTTTAAATTTTGAAATCAAGGTGATTCTCACAATCAACATCCAAAATATTGCTGATTATTTATATTTTTTACTAACTTTTCATTCAATATGTAATACATCTTACAACCAATCTTATTTCGTAGTTAAGAAAATAGAGGATATTGTGCAACCAGGTGTCTAGAGACCTTTTGTGGACATCAGTTTATAATTCACAATTAGCCTCTATGATCTTTTATGCATTCCATTTATTTATTTCTGCTATGAAGTATTTATGAGCTCTGATTCTACCTTAGTTATTAAATGCTGTGATGTACAGCTCACAGACTTCTCTAATATTAGTTAGTTTTTGTCTTCCAAGGCCAAATTGTAAATTATGAATGAGTATCTTAGTAAAAAATATATGGAAGCAGTGATCTAACTCATGACATTCTTGGACTGTCTCTGCTCCCTTAATAAAACTCAAAAGATAACAGTACCGAAATCATAAAAAGGGATTCTAATTAAGAGCACTGAGTTTTTATGGAACTAGCTGCCTTTCTAATTGTGTGCAATATTTTCATATTATCTCATTATCACTCTACATAGTCCCTGTGGTACAATACACGTGAGCCCAATGTACCAATGTCTTTATTTAGGGTAAGACTAGAATCTAATTTTAGACCGAGAAGGAGGGATGGATCGTAAGGACATACCATCATCATGAAAACAGAAGACGTCCTAACCTTCCCCAGCCACTTGAAGTCTTCTGTCACCACAGCAACATCATGACTCCCTTCTACACCCATTCTAATACGGTCAGATTTCCTATTCACCCATTCATTTGTTTGTTCAACCAGAAAATATTTATTTTGCATTCTACATCAAGTGCTGTGCTAGATCCCTGGAATTTAGAGATGAACACACATTGTGCCTTCAAGGACAGCATCATGTGGAGTCAGACGGATAATCAGATACTTTCGATAATATGTGGTAAAGCCATTGCATAGAAAAACCACAGGGGCAGAGAAGAGTAGGGGAGAAGGAGACAGGGTTTTATCTTAAAGGAGCCCCACCCAATGTGTTGCCTGAGTGAAAGAATTTGAGTAGGAATTGACCAAGTGCTTGTATTTGCATGTTTTTCCTCTTTACCATAACCCAAATTTTGTAACTTCAGCTCTAGTATTTCTAGACACTTCTAGACACTTCTCCTGAAGTAGTGTCATTGATTCTGATGGCCTTAGTGCCATCTCTATGCTCATTATTTCCAGATAGACCTATGGAGGGCAAAACTTTTCTTTGAGCTTCTGTAGGGGGTTTGAGGGATTTTGTGCTGATCAAGGAAAAAGACATGACCACAAGGTGGCAGTAGCACACACGAGCTTTGCCGGGCTACGTTGACAGGTTCTGGTTAGGAGGAAGTCCTTACAGCAAGCGTCTGTCCAGAGGTTAAGGGTCAGGGTCACTACTCAGAAGGAGAGGAGGCGAGGAAACTCCTAGGAGAGAAGGGGTTATGTGTCGAAGCAATGTGCCTCAGTAGCATGATTCGGTGCGGGTGGTGTCTGGGTAAAGGGGCTCTAAAGGGCAGTAGCAGCTTGAGTCTTTATGACCCACAGGGTTTTCTATTGCTAGCAGATGTGGGGTGAGGTTTGGTGGGGTACGAAAAATAGGCAGATTTTAAATGGTGAAAAATTTGCTTGTGTAGCCAATTTGAAGAAATGAATGCATGTGCAAACATTTGATTTTCTCCCCTGGTGGGCTTTTGAGTCTCAGCCTGCAGGGAAGAAATAAACAACCCAGGGGCCAATACACAGAGGCCATCTTTGGCTCATTTGCATAACAGCTTCACATCAGTATAATCAAATGCCTATTAAACATCTCCATTGGGGTGTTCCGTAAGTATCATGAAATTAACCTGATCAAGACAGAACTTCTGGTACTTCCCCAGTTTCTTCTTGTCAGTCAATAGAACTATCATCTAATATTTGAGGCAGAAACTTAAGGGTCATACATGGTTCCTCCCTTTCCAATCCAATCCAATCCATCGTGGATTTCTGTCATTTGTATCTCCTAACCCTCTCTTGTATCCAGTTCTCCACAGCTCCATTGCTAACATTCAAGTCTGAGCTACAAATATCTGTCAATATTCTGCTAGGTTATCTTCTCATTTTACTCATATCCCCTTCCCATAGGTTCTCCATACAACAACCAGGGTTGTCTTTTGAAACATGTATCAGATTGTGCTAGCTCCTTGTTTAATACCTTGCTACAGTACCCTGTTGCATACTGAGAACATCCAAGTCAGAAAACTCTGCATGATCCGACCTAGCTCCTCTCACGCGGTTCTCCCCATTGCTAGCCAGTGTCCAGCGACAGATTCAGTGACCTGTGCATGTTCTTTTCCACACCACGGCCTCTGCGGTTCTTTCTGCCTGCAATGTGTTCCTCTCTCAGCAATTTGTATGGCATGTTCCTTTGCTCTCTTCATATGTTGCTTAAATGTCACTTCCCTCAGAGAGGCTCTCTGTAATTGGTTTGTCTAATATTTGCCTCAATCTCTCCACCTCCCACCCCCATTACTCTGTCTTGAGCTCTCCATTTATTTCTGGCATAACAATGATTTCAATTTGTAATTGAAATATTATGTGTTTTGTTTATTGCTCCAAAGCCTCTCTAGACTCCAGGCTTCATGAAAGCAGAGACTTTGTCTGTCTTGTTAACTGCTTTTGGGTTTTATTAAAAGATAGCTAGTGCAGTGCCTGGCACATAATAAAATCTAAATATTTGTTAAATGAAATATAAGCATACATTCATAAAGAATAGATAAGTGAATAAGGGCATGGTCTCTTTGTTTTCTTTAAGAACAAAAGATGTTACTATGTTATGCTGTACAGTGAAACAATATGCAAAACTCAATAATGCTTTTTTGATGAGGCAAAGGAATTCGAGCAGCTATGGGGAGCATGAATAGCCTTTGAATGAATACCTTTGAAAGTCAAAAGTCATTCAGTTAAATTAGTTGAGATTCTTTAGCTGGGGGAAGGAGGGGTCCTAAAGAGTAGACTGTAATCAGCTGTCCTCCAAATATTTTAGATCAAAGAAGATAAAACAAGAGTAATCTTCATCATTAGGTGTTTAAAAGATATATGAAGAAACATTTTCTATCAAGGGTAAGAATCAAAAAGAAAAACTGTTTACAAGGGGACGTAACAATATCTAAGAATCCTGACTTTCTATCATGTCTTTTTACATTTCTAATGCATCTATGGCTATGCTGTATTTTCATTCTCACTATTACTTATGTGTGCATTCTCCCTCTATTTTTTTTTCTTTCTCAGTCTTAATGGAAATTTATCCATTCTGTATCCAACCTGTCTTAATTTGGAGGTGGCAAAAATAATAATACAAAGAAAAAGAATATGATTGGTATACATTTATTGTTTCCTATGTGCCAGGCATTATTATAAGGGCTTTGCATATTCTAACTTATTTAATCCTAAAAAGAATCCCTATGTGAGTTAGGTACAGGTTGAGTATCACTTATTCAAAATGCTTGGGACCAGAAGTATTTTGGATCCCAGATTTTTATAGATTTTGGAATATTTGCATATACATGATGAGATATCTTGGGTCTGAAACCCAAGTCTAAACACAAAATTTATTTTTACACACCTTATACACATAGCCTGAAGGTAATTTTATTTTTCCCTTGGGGGCTCTGAATAAACTGTGTGTTGTGCTACTGCATTTTGACTGTGATCTGTCACATAAGGTCAGGTGTGAAATTTTCCATTTGTGGTATGATGTGGGTGCTCAAAAAGTCTCAGATTTTGGAGTAATCTGGATTTTGAATTAGGGATGCTCATCCTGTACTATAATGATCTCCATTTTACATATGAGAAACAGAAGCAAAGTAAGGTTACATAACTTGACTATGAGCTCACAGCTAGAAAACAGTGGAGCTAGGATCTGAAATCAGTCAGTCGGGCTCACAGTCCTGTTGTTAATCAGGACACTCTACTGGATATTCCTGTAATTATGCCCCACTCTTTCTTTTCAGTCATCAGAATTTTTTATTTAGGAGAAAAGGGTGTATCTTCTAAACATATCAGGATTGTGCTGGTAGAGTAGAAATAGGAGGTTTCAACAGTAAATGTAAGAATGTCCCGTGTCCTATTAGATTTTTTGCTATGCTATGTGGAAATCATTAGCTTTTTAATTAAAATATTTGTAGTTTTTCTTAGTGGGTAGCACCAACAACGGACAGCAGAGATTTTCTGGTCTCCCCCTTTCCCTCTCCAGGTGAAAACAAACCGAAAGTCTGGGAGCCTCTTTGTGGGAAGGGATAGATTATAAACCTATGAAATTCTGTAGTGGAGAGAAGAAAATTGACTCCTTTTTTCTCCTTTGCGTCTAGTTCCCTCCTCTCTACACTTTTTGTTCAGTAAAATTTAAGATCCGATGTAATTAATGATTGGAAAGTATTCTTTGCTTTCATAGATTCATCCATTCACCTTTTATTTATTCAACAAATATTTCTGAGTACCTATTCTGTGCCAGGCTCTGTGTTAGACTTGGGTGTTTAGTAGTGAAGCAAGTTGAGGAGAAGAAAATCTGTTGAGGAAAAGAATGAAAACATGAAACACACACATACATGCACTCACACATATGGTGTTTTATGTACATATTGCTTATACATACACATACATATACTTTATATCTACTACGTGTTTTACATATTTATAAATTTAAACTTTATGTGCTTATACATACTTTACATATGTATATAATTACAAGTTATCATAAGCACTATGAAGGTTCTGTGATAGAGAACCAATTATTGACGGGAACTCCTAGAAGAGCAATAATGAGTCCCTGGGGAGCAGTAGGTTAGGGATATTCCTGGATTCAAAGAAAAGTGGCAGGGTGTCTTAAAGTCTTTCTGCTACCCAGCCTAGCTCACAGAATGTCTGGTCTGGAATAAAGGGACCAACCAGAGCTATGTCTGTGTGGGGGAACTGATGCCCACGGATCTAGCTGCAGAGTGTGCAAACCAGCATGTCCATTTGATAAGGAACTAAAAATATCAGCATAGATATTGGTGAAACGTAGAAGACATTTAGTTCATAAGCCTATGTTGTGAACATGCTGTGAGGAGCTATAAAAGAAAAAGTACCTTTGACTGCAAAGCTCTGAGTCTAATTGGGTAGAATAAACAGATGCATGAGAAAAGACACTGGAGGCAATGGACCAAAATGTGCCAAGAGAGCCATTATAAATGGAATAAATAGAGCACGGCTGAGCTCATCCTTTTTAAAGGAAATGAGTTAGAGACATGGCATTTACTTAATTGATGGTGGAGGCAGTACGAATATATTTAGATGGACACTGAAAATAAGGGCTTAAATTTAGGAAGACAAACACAGAAAGAAAATGCAACTTCTAGGGAAGAATGTAAACTAGGTAAAAGATTTGGAAAGCTTTGTCCTAAACTTGTTACACTGCTACTGTTCCTCTCATGTGTCTGTTTACCTTATGTATCAATGTTGTTCAACAAAGATGTAAGTACTTTTATGGGCAGGGTGCAGACACTAGGCATCTTGTGAAATGACCAGTCTGTTATATGTTGTTAGTAAAATATCCCTAGTACTAAAAATATTTTAAAATAAAAACCTTCCATTCAAAGGATCTTAATACTAATTTTCATCCAGTGTGAGAGATTTTGGAAATTTCAGAGTGTTGTTCAGAAAACAATTTAACCAATGTGTTTGAAAGATTCCTAAGTGCAAAGGAAGTTAGTGGACACGAGGACTGCAAGGATGACACATGGTCTTGTCTTTAGGGAGCTTAAAGTTTCATGAGAAGCAGGGAGAGTGGTAAATGTGTCACTTCATAAAATGCACTATGGAGGCACAAACAGGGCTACAAGCAATGTCACCCAGATGAAGAGTGGGAGACCACAGGGAACACTCCTGGAAAGCCAGTCATTCGACTGAGAATTTATAACACAACAAAAGAAAAGAAAAGGAAAAGATCATTTCAGGAAGAGGGAACAGTCTAATAGGATGGGTGTACAGAAACAATGTGGAAAACTTTATAAAACATTATTTTTAGCAACTCAGCATTAATGCATGTTTCAATGTTCAAAGTCTGAAATAAGTTTAACAAATACATGAATTAAACAACCCCAATTTGACACTTTTGGATTAAGATTATATTTATAAAACTAATTTAAGCTTTTAAGATATGGAATTGCTTTATGGTCCAAATTTCCTTCCTTGAAAAGAAAGCAGAAGGAATAGAATTTTAGGATAATAAGTAACAGGTCTCTATTCCAATCCTGTCATTCACATATGTGGAAGCGGATCTGGAGACCCTGCCATCCTTCGTAACTTACTAGGAAGGGCACTAACATTCGGATAGACCAACCACCTGTAAACCGGCTCCCTGCAGTGAATTTGAGGGATGTGGCCTTAGGAAGGGGGACAGGCTAAGTTAATAATGAAGTGCAAAGGTTGAGTATCTTGTGTCACTAAGTTTAGCAGAAACAAGCAAACAAACAAAAAAATCTCCCTGCCAACATCTCAGGGACAGGGTGCAGAGCAGGCTCAAGGTTGAATCATCACTAAATTAAAGGAAGGGAGCTGCAAAGGGACAGTGACTTCAGGGGTTCAGGCACCAGAGTGTCTCTGAGATCTTTATGATGGTGCAGGAGAAGAGCACTTCCAACAGTGTCGCTTGCCCACAAATTCATCATGGGCAAATGTCCTTTGTCAGCCCCTTGGATCAATCAGGGTTCAATTCAGAAAACAAGGTTCATTTGGAATATTGAAATGAAAGGACTATAATGCAGGGAATTGGTTAAAGCAGGCGATGAAAAAGACAGAAAAACCAACCAGAGAGAAGTGAAGCAACTCAGAAATCAGTAAGAGGAGCAAGCCATAACCAACCCTCAGCTGGAGGGAAGCAGGACAGGGAGCTGCTGCTGTAACTAACACAGGAGCCTTAGGTTACAGGCTGGTAACTGGAACTGTGGCAGATTTCAGTAGTGAGAGGCGGAGCAGGGAAGAGACATAGCTACTGCTCAGAAGAGGCAGGAGGCAAAGTGAGTGTTGGGAGAGATACCCTGGCCTCTCCCTTCTTCCCAATCTCCAGGTCTCCTTGGAGATCCTACCAGAGTCCCCACCCCCAAACTCCCATTGGCAGAAGCCAGCGGCAAGCCAGCTAGACAACTCTCTGGGAGAGGAAACCTGTGGGGATGAGGGAGCGGGGAGGGTGTCGGACTTCCCTCCTCCTATTTGAGCCAGAGGAAGGGCAAAGAATGGATTCAAGGGCAAACACAGAAATAGCACAAACCCAATTAAGAGAGTTTAAGTTATAGAATCTTTAAGTCACGTCTCCCCTTTTCTCTGCTTTGAGTGGCCAGAGGTCAATGGGAAATGGGAAAATCTGCATGCACAATCAAAAAATTAGTTTTAATTCGGCTAGAAATGCTCATCAGAGAAGACAAACTGATTTTTTTTCTCTAAAAGAAATTGCATGTTAATATCCTGTTTTGTAAACTTAGACTGCGTGTAAGATTTTCTGTTCGTTGTACTGGTACATTTTACACATCAAAAAATCCTTGAATTATCAAACAAAGGCTTATTTGCCTAAATTACTATGCTGGCCTGACACTGAAATGTGGGGTTTATTTTGAGTCTTTGTACATATAGTGACCTGAAGTATTTTGATAAATGCCATTGCCTAAAAACTGTTCAGTAGGAAGTTTGGGCACCATCTGTGTTTGTTTCTGTAGGAGCAGTAACTGCCTAGAGAAAAATCTGATGCTCATTTCAAAGATGCGGTATAAACAAAACTCAAGATGATGCCTTTAACATAATTATTCCACCTTTCATTTACATAGTGCTGTGTTCATTTCAAAGTGATCTGATGTGCTTTCATTTAACAGATCTTTATAAAACTTGTGGAAGTTGGGTATGGGCTTCTGAAAGATACATAAAAGCTTACCAAGGAAAATAACACTGAAATTAGGCAGTCTTTTAGAAGACTGTAGAAAACCATACTAGCTTCATCTGTTGATGGTAATGGGATATAGTTATTGAGTACACTCTCTGTGCCAGGCACTTTTTTGAGTATATCATATGTATTAACTCATTTAATCATCAAAACAATCCTATGAAGTTCTCATTTTAGAGATAAGAAGACAAAAGGACAGGGAGGCTAATTGACAGCTAATGAAAGATTTGAGCTTGGGTAGCACCTGGGGAAAGGAGCAGGGAGGCCAAAAAATTGCAGTCACTAGTAAGATGGGCCAGTAGATACAGTAGGTCAGCAGTCCCCTACCTTCCTTGCACCAGGGACTGGTTTCATGTAAGACAATTTTTCCATGGACCAGGCAGAGAAGACGGAGCTCAGGCAATGATGTGAACAATAGGGAGCGGCTGTAAATACAGATGAAGCTTCGCTCACTCGTCCTCCTAAGTTCCATGGAAGACGATTTTTCCACAGAGCGGAGGTGGAGGAAACTCAGGCTACAGACCAGTACTGGGGCTTGGGTACTGCAACAGTAGATCAGAGGCTTCCTACACTGTGACAAAAGCTTCTTCCCAAGCTCCATCTTCTGGATCTTACCTACACTTTCCTAATACTAAATAGGCAGCTGTTTTTATTATCAAAGCTGTCTCACATCGAAAATGTTTTACAGATACATGTCCCCAACTAAGCGTTATATGAGGATATCACTTTCCCCTTTATCCTTGAAAGCAGTATGATGAAATCAAAGCTTTCTGTCATCAGCTCACCATACTCTTTTCTCATCCATGTTTTGTTTTCATTCTTGTTATTTCCCCCCATGAAACTGTTTCGAAAAGTATTATAAAATTCCACTGTGGGAATATAAATATCTGACTTTTTTTTTCTACAATAACAACAAACAGCAACAAAAAGCAAATGAAGCTTGGCTTGGCTGGTGCAGGGGAAGCCATAATGTAGAATAAGAGAAAGATTCTTAGTGATCTTTGGCCATGGCTTTAAAGCTCTATTAACAACCCAAACCCCAACAGTGATAAAACAACCCTGTCCTACAAAAACCGTGGGTCAGCAGATAGAGCTTGGGAAAGCTTGGGCAAGCTTTGAAAGCCTTCCTCCTGCTGGTGGATGGGTTTGGTGACTTTGCTGTCCCCTGTGGAGAAACTGGTCTGAGAAGAGGGGTTTACCAGCTGTTGGGGCATAAACTCGGAAGGAAAACTCTCCCACTGTTAAGATACATGCAACTCTCCTTTGCTTTTCCACCTTTGTTCCCTTCTCTTCAGTGTTTTTCTTCAAAAGAAAAAGCCTAAAAGCTTACTCTTACAAGCTAAGATTGTGAAAGTCCTTGCAAGCCCATTGGTTCCAGGATAAGAAACAAATAAATGAACACACCAAAACCTTCATAGCAAGAATATTTAATCCTTCGAATGGAGACCATGGAAATTTGTCCCACAAAGTGGAATAAATAAACCAAGTAAATCCAAACGTCTCATTCATTCAGCGAACAAATATAAGTTATAAATATTCTGGATAACAATTCCTATGCTAAAGATCTAAGAATACAAATTTGAATCAAACATGAATCTTGCCCTTTGGCAGTTTGCAGTCTAAACTGTATTTACCAGCTGGGATTAAATTTCTTTATTATTGATATTAATATAAATCTATAATATATAAGCATCCTGGCAAGCTTTTAAACCAGATTTTCATAGAGACATATCATAGATATATTAGAAAATAATTGCACATTTCTAAGTATTTATTATTATAAGTTTCATTATCTATTCAAGAACAATCTAACTAGGCATCTGAAATGCATTAAAAAAAAACCCATAAAGACAAGATTTTATTTTGAACTAAAAAAGAAAATGAAAAAAAAAATTCTCACTTACTTATCTATGTCCATATCTGACCTTCCATTCAAATCTAATCTCTTCTATAAAGTTATCTTTTAAAATCTCAGCCCAAATTAACTTTTAAATTTGCATAATTAACATGTTAATATGCTCCACATATATTTTAATCCAGTGGTTGTTATTCATAGTGCACGACAGAATCACCTGCGGAATTTTAAAAATACACATTTCCAGGCTGTAGCCTCAGAAATACTTAGTCGATGCAGGTAGTATCCTGGTATCTACAATTTTAATACATACTATACATGATGCTGATATGCACATCCAGTTAAGAATCACTGCTCTGATTATGCTATACAATTTGGCATCTAACAACAGCACACAATCCATATTTGTGCCTTTATATTCTTGTATCCCCAAGCGAATTGTAATCATCTTTTGAGTATAGGCATAGACTTATATTTACTTTGTTCTCTGCAGCACACAGAGCTTAACTTTGCACTAGCAAGAATTTCCACATTTTTTGTTTGCAAAAATTACAAGGAATTTCCTTTCAACAACCTCTATATAATAACATCATATCTGTTTTATATTCATATTCTTTATACAATGGAGGAACAAATTCGATTGTGAGCAAATACTATTTATTCATCTTTACTTAATATTGCTTTTCAGAAAGGTTTCTAAATTAGAGCAAGCCCTAGAGCTTCAGAGACGGGTTCTCTTTCTAGAATAGTAGTTACACTTACATTGGTTCAAACCCGGATTCTCTTTTTATTTGGCCTATGGTAAGAAGAAAACAATAACAAAAAGATTTAAAAGTACGTTAAGTGCATGCCAGTATTAAGACCTCAATGCATAATAGTTAATATAAATATGAGGTATTAGGGAAGTCCCCGTGTCCCCAAGAATTTTTCTTTGCATCCAGTTTCTGTGTCTTATATCCTGATAATCAGTGACTCCAAGAGACATCCAGGCATAGAATGTGAGAGCTGGAGAGGCCTGTTGAAAGGATTTAATCCCCCCATGTTCATTTTTAACCCATGAACCAATTTAGAGCTAATAGCTAAAGCAATTCATACACATTCATGGGGTTCAAATATTCTGCTTTCCAGAGCTGTTTTAAGGGACAAAGGTATAACACAGGGAAAATCCCAAGTATGATGCCTGGTATAAACTAGTCACTCAACAAATCATAGTTACTATCATTTATACGGCGCTATCAATATCCTGAACTAAAATATCCTGAGTTTTAGTTAAGTTCAGTATTCTTTTTCTGCCTCTTAAAATGCACTGTCTTTATAAAAGTATAGTTATAACAGCTAGAAAGAGTAATAAATTAGAACTATTCATAATCTTTGAATGTATTAAGGAAAACAAAAGTTCATTATATTGACAAGCAAATAGGAGGATGGTATGTATAATGATCTTCTGGCATGTACTGATGCAGAGTCAGACTGTGGTCTGGATTTCGGTTTGCCCACTGAGAGTAGGCCACGCTATTTCACCTAACTCTTCGTTTCCTCAACTCTAAAATGGGAGCAATAAAATAACCCTCACTGGGTTACTGTGAAGAATTCATTGTATATGAAAGCATTGCAAAGCCTCTGACAAATAGCAAGCTTCCAATAAAGATATTTTTATTATTATTTATAGATAAAGTTACTATAATTTTTCATCTGTACCAGGACACATGGTCACTCTACAATATACTTTCTAGCTTAAAGCAAATTCCTAAGGGAGTGTTATATTGTGCAGGATAATTTACAAGGAACTCTATGGAAAGAGTTTGAAAAGATATTAAGTATGGGTCAGATTCAAGATGGGCACAAAAGTTAGGTGCTGTTTTCTTCTGAACTCCTCTGAGAAAAAATAGAAGGAGGCATGATGTTTCTATGGTATTTATAATTTATCTCAATTCTTTCCTAAGATCCTTCTGGGAAATGTACTTTCATTAAAAATTCTTTTTATTTAAGAGGAACTTTCTGAAATATCTTACACAAGTTTCTGTCTCATTAAACAAATATATACACTATAATTTATGCTCTCTAAATAAGTTATTTTTTAACACAAGGATGTATAAAGAAGAAAACCAAAACTTCTCTATTGAATCATCAATATTGTTGATCATCCATTCAGGGATACATTTATTTCTCCTTTTGTTTTAGAAAAAATTAGAATTTCAGGAGGGAACAAATAATCACAGTTTTATTCTATTGGATTCTGTTCCACTCTGCTCCATTCCATCCTATTTCATTCTACAAACATTTATTTGAAGCCCCTTCATATTGGGCCTCTCCAGTAAAACTGAGCTTTCCCTCTAATGCGAAAAGGTGCTACTTGGAAGGATGACTACAATAACACTTCAGACAAAGGCTCTGTAAAGATCCGTCACGTACGGTGACGACATTTCTTCTCCACAGGAACTTTTTGTCCCCTACTCTCCTTTTTATCAAAAATAATGTGAACATCATATTCTCTCAACAAACTATATTTCCTTATTGACTTTCATTTTGATTTTTCCTCTGAAATACAGGAATTCATATTCTCAAGTTCTGGTGATATAAGACATATAAAAATCATGTGCATATGAGAATCAACACATTATCGCTATGCTGCCACGATGTAGAATAAAACCAAGAGTTTCTCAATTATTTCACATTAATTTAATGTCCCACTTAGCTTCCATCAGATGCAAAGGACTGCTTCATCCATTTAAACATCTCTGTTTAAGCCCATAATGAAGTGTTCTGTGTTTTGTAAGCAGAGTTCATAAATGAAATCACAAATGGGTGAAGGGACTTACCTCCATTGCTAAAAACACTGAATCTCCATACGGCCAGTGTAAGATTTATTCCAGCTTTTGTTTTTTCTATTGTACGTCTTCACCTATGGTCCCGGATGAGCAGAACAACTTTAAAGCATAATGCAACATAGGCATCTATAAGGCATTCTCATACAGGATATCCATCCATCTCATGACAAATTTAACAACAGTAACAGATGTCAAACATACTCAAAACGAAATAAATTATCCTTCCAACCTTTTTTATATTTAAGTGCTTTCTATACTCTGTGTTTTAGAAAAACAGTTTAAGCAGCATTCTAGCTATGATCAGTCTCTCCTGAGGAAGTTTTTTTATGAGATTGATACAGATAATGACAAACATTAGTCTTTGTCATTTGCATAAGGCATAAGGAACACAAAGATATTTACAAGCAGTTAAGACAAAGCAGTAAAAATATGACTTCCTGTGACTTGGGCAGGCTTCTGACTATAGCTGACGGCTATTTTGTAAAGTGAAACTGGTCCGAGTCTGGTAGTAGTATACTTAATGGCATGTGCATCATAAGACCTAATTGTTTTTTACCACAGGGTACACAGCTCAATGTCCTCTATCAATCAAAAACAAACAGTTATACTGCTTAATGGCTGTTCAATTAATGTTTATGTGCTACTTTTACATCCTGAATTATTTGACAGATAAACTTTAAGAAGTCACTCATGAACTAAGTTCAACGGAACCTCAACTACTATTAAAAATCCCCAGGATTCTTATAGCATCTCACACTATCAGTTAGGGAGTAGAGAGTGTACATCTATATTCAGAAATCTACACTCCTGTAAGAATGAAAGGAAAATCAAAAGTTTGTAAGGAAATGATCTATGCAGCTTGAACCTTGGCACCTTGGCACCTTGAAATTGAAAAATCAAAATAGGGTTAGAATGGAAATAACTGGGTCAGACTAACTCAAAGGTGAAACTTGTTTTATTGCATCAGAAATGCTTGGCTTTCGTATTTCAATTGCTTTCTTTTTTTTTTTTTCAATTGCTTTCTTAACTTGTAAAGCCTATTGATCTTTCTACTCTTCCTATATAAGACTTAGCACTTTTAAAGCACAAGTTGATTGTGTGTATTAATTTAACACCCTTCCTTTGGTAGAAGATTTGTAAAATTACTGAAAATATAATTTCATTGGAAGATTGCCATTTTTGAATTTATGAGGGGAAAAAAGATATCTGGCTTTTGTTGTTATTTGGATATTGTAGTATTATATTCATCCACTGTTATTCATTCTAATATAAGAGCCTTAATGTCTTCAATACTAGGGTGATGAGTTAATACTATCCTTTATCTTCCCAAATTAATTGGTCATCATTAGACATAGGAAAAAGAAATAAAAGCAACCAGAACTAAGGAAAAGAGAGCACATAATTTCTTTTTGGAAACCAAGAATCCTTTCACACCATTCATAGTATTTACAAATACTGATATATATTATCAGTATTCATAATACATATTATTAATATATATAAATCATATATATTATCAGTATATATTATCATTATATACATTATCAATATGATATATATAGAACTGTGTATTCTATATATAGAGAATATTATATTAATAGAACTGTAGCCACCCTCATCCCGTCCTGCAGTTTAACATATCAACATGAGTTCATAAACACAGATGAATGAGATGTAAGTTTAAGAGATGTCAAATGTTCTTGACAACTTCCCACTAAGAACACAACTGAGAAATGACAAACTTATCATCTACTTGGTTGATGGAAGTTTAAGGCTGACTGCTTTTGATTGTAAGGAAATGAGCCTTTTGTTTTTCAGTTTATTTTATATTTCTTAAACACTGTTTCATTGAAACATATGAAGTTAAATTGATTTGCATTTGATTAGTTTAGAACTATAGTTTTATTATTTGTGATAAATAAAGGTGGTTCTACATTTAGAAGCATTTTAGGTGAACAATTGACTTACTTTTAATTTTTAAATATACATTTGATACTAAATAATGTTTATTTGTAATTTAACTGCATATATTTTTCTAATTTTACATATTGTTAGCCAATAATTCACATTCTAATTCATGTTTGGTCTATTTTTGAAGCTACTGAGCAAATAACACATGACGTAAAAATTCGAATATCTTCAGTGGGTATTTCATGAATAAATTGATCATGAATGAAATAATAACTCCTAAACTTTACTTCCAATTAAAAATCAATATATTATGTCTCCCCAGTTACTTTATAGCTTATTTTCATATGTCCAAAATTCAAGTAAAAAAATATTTTAGGAAATAGAGTATTTGGAATAAGCTTTGGGTGTTATTATGTTAATATGTTATAAGATATAAATTATTAGTGTCAAATGTTGCCAGACTGTTGGGAAATATTTAAGTGTTTTATGTTATACATTGTTTTCTATTAACTCTAATATAAGAGTAAGTTTTGAAATGTAAGAGGAATTGCATGTCTTATAAGTAATGCTTACATTATCCACAAAGGCAAAGTACAAGAGAGAGTTGGCAAGTTGTTGACTAATTTTGGTAAATGGCCTATCTTGAATAGATGATCAGTTCAGTAGATAATACTTATTTCTAAACTTTACTGTTTAAATGTAGGAAAAAAATAAATTTTCAAATCTGCCTAATCAATAAAATTAGAGGCAGGGTAAGTATATGATAAAAGAAATCGAAAATTTACACAAAAAAAGTTCCAGTAAAGTCTGAAATAACAATCTTATTTATTTACATAAGTTATAATAAAATCTGAGTATCTTTTGAAGGAACAAGTATACTCAGCATTAGAGATATTATAAAATTGATATTCTGTGCAATATAATACTACAATAATAGTTTATTTTGTTTTTATTTTTAATCATAAAGATTATTCATAGTTTATTTTTTACTCCAATAATTTGATTTTGAAATTTAATTCTGTCATAATATATAGTCATCAACAAATTAATAGACTGTTCCTAGTTCAGAAATTTCTATTCTTGAATTCTGATTGTGCATCTTATCTATTTGTACATTAAAGGCAATTAAGAATAAATAAAGTACTATACTTAGGAACCAATAGTCTGATAAGTTGAAATATATATTTTGATGTTGTCTATGGTCTTATCAAGAACAAAACTATCAGTTATATATACAAATCATTTGAGAACCGAAGTAAGTGTCATTTCTACTACTTGGCAAATCTATAAAATTGACTGCAGCTACAATACATTAGCGTTATCACCTAGGGTTATTTTGAGAAATAAGGCACATTCCACTGCAACAAAATGAAGTCTAATTAGGAAATAAATAAAATAAAGCATTTATGATATATCCTCACATTTTAAAATCCAATCTAGCCTCAGAAGAGAATGAAATAATGTCTAATTAGATATTACCAAATATCATTATCAAATAATTTATCTTTATAAATAAATACGCATTCTAGAAATACTCTGTAGCATGTTAAAAATCTTACTGCTTTTATTATTATTATGTTGCTGTGAACATTATAGACATAATTAAAGTCATCTCTTACTTATACTGTATTTCTGGACGCTACCACTGGAGGGTAGAGATAGGTGGTGGAGATCATTTCATCCCCATATATATGTATTTGTTTCACAATTTGCAACTTAGGCGTCACCTTTTCTTACTACAAAAGTGCATTTCCTGATCTTAGCAATTCCACCATACTCTGAAGTGTATAGCACAGTGGAGTTATCTGATCATAAGAGTAAAAATTCAGGAACTTGTGTCAGATTTAGAAATGAGGTTTGACCTGAAAACTGAGTAAGTCTAAGAGTCTCGGATATGTTGGTTTTATATTGGAAAAGAAGCTACTATATTTTCTGCACAGTGTAATACAACAGGTTAATTGTAAAACATCAAAATCTGTATTGATTTGCCTTGTATTGCTTCAACAGTGGGTTTGTGACAAATAGGTATTTCTGGGTCATTGCAATGCACTTTAGCAATAAAGGTGGACAGAGTTAAATTGGAAAACAGCAAATCCTCCACATGGCTACACTCTTATGGAAGAATCCCAAGTCTCTGAACTGCTACATGAAATTGTATAGTATAATAAATTAAATGAAGATCAACTGCTGACCGGTTTAATTTAGACCCAAACCTTGTGGGATCTTTTCCTCAAAAGCAGGGTTCTTGGTTGAAAATCAGAAAATTGCTGTGAATTTTCTGGCTCTTGCAAACCAAACCAAAATTAGATTTTTAAACTCACAGGACATTTAAAAATTTCAGTTATCCAATAGTCAGAGAGATCCATTTTTTTTTTTTTAAGATGAGAGGCCTAATATAAGTATAGAAAAATGATGGCCAAAGTTATGTAATTCTTATCTATTCGTAGAATAACAATCTAATTTCTTTCTTTTGAACTTCCTGTAATCATTGATGTTAAAGAAATGAAATCACAATTTTGATATACTTTCAATCTAAATTAGAATATTTCCACTTATTTCTTACTTAGCATAAATAGTTTAATTAATTTCAATTCCATTCTTTCCCAGCTAAAATCAGGCAAAAATTATTACTTAATTTAGATTTTACAGATTTAATGTACCCTTTTATAATCATTAGTCTCTTGATTTTGAGTGATTTCATATGCCTCTGATGCCAATATGCTATTTTTTAAAGTATTCGATATTATGGCATGCCTGTAGTAAGCATGTAAATATCAATTATGAGGGTTATGAGTAAATGTTTTTACATATAGAAAAAATTTCAATACTTATAGTTAATTTGAAATGTGCTTTATAAGTAGATGTTTAATAATTACTGCACATGAAGAGTGTTGTTCATGCAAGCTTGATTGATCTCTCTTCCACCATTAAACGCTATCATTTACTTTAACGAGAGGTTAATTATCTTGGAGAGGATAATGTTTCAGCCCAAATCCCACTATATAGAATTCATGTGATTTTTGGACAAATTTCTCAACCTGTAAAATTTGTTTCCTTATCTTTAAAATAAGGATAAGAAAATTTACCCTGCTTTCTTAATATAGCTATTGTGATAACTAAATACAATATAATAATAATAAATAATTCATAATAATAATCTTAAAGTTTCAAAAAGTTATCAAGGCATACATTTATGTATATTTATGTATATACATGTAATGTTATATAGATATCTGCATTTTACATACAAGTCAATATGATAATTTGCATAAATCATAAACAGTACATAAAAATATTATAAGACCAGAAAAACATGGAGGCATGTTGATAGATAATTACTCATTTAGCTAAATTTGATAAATGCCTCCCATCAGCCTGAACTAACCTACTAATAATATAAAAAACATTAAGCCTTTTCCTAAGATGGCTCTAACTTTTGCATTAGAAAGACAAAGCCTGGCTGTTCTTTCCCAAAAACATTTCTTGGCCATCTTTAAAATAAGATGCTGCACTAGATGCAATTTTTCCTTATATGACCACTAGTAGTATATTTAGCTCAACAGAATATTTGGTGTCCACTGAATATTTTTTAACTGTAAATTTTCATGAGGTCACTTTCTTTTGAACCTACTTTATTTAGTCATAGGTTATCATTATTAGTGTTATTTGCAGAGTAAAGTGTTTCCTTGGGTGATATGATGAAATGGTAGAATTAATGATGGAAAATTATGTGGATTCAGTAAATTGCTTGATTATTACTTAAAATATGCAAACACCTCAGTGTTAACTCCTGAGAAAATTAATCATCTTCTCCCTCTTCTGAGGAATCAAATCAACTCATTACTTTCACTTGTTAGTAATTAATCTTTTAAAATATTCTATGTTAGATATTTTGTAATAATCTAAACACAACAAATAAACAATAGATTCTTATCAAGAATGTCATAGTTAATGCTTTCAACGGGGTCTATTTTTTACTTACAATATATGGTACACCAAACTACAAGACTCTTAAAGTATAGATTGAAGGACGGGACAGTATCTCTCAAACGTCATAATTATAAAGCAATGTGGTAAAATTACTTTGGCATACCTTTGGCATTCATA
Source organism: Indri indri (assembly GCA_004363605.1). Taxonomy (NCBI): domain Eukaryota; kingdom Metazoa; phylum Chordata; class Mammalia; order Primates; family Indriidae; genus Indri; species Indri indri. Next base: position 22,518 of record RJWJ010025365.1, read on the forward strand.
GATTTAGAACTCCTATTTTTTAATGCCTCTGAATAATTCTGAACATACATGATACACAGTATTTATAATTTTCTAAGGGTGCAAGTTCGAATTAATTACACTGTGAGAGGCTGGTGCAAATTCTTGTTCTCTACTCAACACTGGACACAGAAATTATCTGTTGGTGAAAGTGAAGGAAACGTGCAATGGTCTAAGAAAGTAATTATTCTGAGACAGACGGCAGAGGTTCCAGATGTATTCAATGGTGGAATGTTCTGTATTTGCTATAAAGGGAAAAATATTTTTAATTTCTAAAGTTATTGCTTTATGTGATAAACTGCACATGATGGTGATGTACGAGAATTTTTAGAAGCTCTCAGGACATTACATCCCTTGAAGGATGTAAGAGTGGTCTATCTTTGGTGTTTTACGTTACTACCTCTTTCATCTCAGCACTTCTAATGGATATTTATCAGTCTTCTAGCTACATTCCTTTTCTTTCTAAATCTATTTTCCCTTATTCTCATGTTCACCTTCATTTTGGTATCTTATTATTAAGTATAATAAAGTACAAAATATTTCAATAGTGGGTATAATATGATAGGAAAGAGATAAAGACTGACTATAGTACTTGACATTTAGTATGCACTCCATTATTGGATTGTTTCTGTAATCATAAAAAAGAAGACAATGTCTGGCCGGGCGTGGTAGCTCATGCCTGTAATCCTAGCACTCTGGGAGGCCGAGGCAGGTGGATCGCTCAAAGTCAGGAGTTCGAGACCAGCCTGAACAAGAGCAAGACCCTGTCTCTACTAAAAATAGAAAGAAATTATCTGGACAACTAAAAAAATATATATAGAAAAAATTAGCCGGGCATGGTGGTGCATGCCTGTAGTTCCAGCTACTCGGGAGGCTGAGGCAGGAAGATCGCTTGAGCCCAGGAGTTTGAGGTTGCTGCGAGCTAGGCTGATGCCACGGCACTCTAGCCCAGGCAACAGAGTGAGACTCTGTCTCAAAAAAAAAAAAAAAAAAAGAACCTCTCCAAAAAAAAATACTAATTCACTGTCAATTAGGCCATATTCTAAGACAATCATTATTTGTACCCGAATGATTTACTCCCTAGAAAAAAAAGTCTTTAAGAACCGATTTGTGCTTTGTTAAAGGTTGTCAATGATAAAAGGATTCCAGAGTAGTTTCTCTGATGGAATGTGATATTGCTTATTGTAAAAGTTATTACCTTATAAGAAAGCATAAAGTAGCATGATTAATATTACTTTTTAAAAATTATCTGTAGGTCAATAAATTAATTTATATTCTTAAATCTCTAACAGGAAAGTTGAAAGAAACAATTTAAAAATTCGATTTTAATTCCATTATGAATCGTATCTTTA
>RJWJ010025366.1:0-23956 GCA_004363605.1 Indri indri
AGGATACTATAACGGACTCTTGGGTGGTCAGGAAAAACTTCCAAGAGGAAGCGACCTAAAGGACAAGTAGAAATTAGCCAAGCAGGGAAACTAGTGAGAGTGGGAATGGGCATTTTGGGCAGAGTAAACGGCATGTACAGATGCACTGCAAATGGTTCTGTATGGTTGGAGCTTGGAGTACAAGGTAGGGAGTAATTAGAAGTGAGACTGGAGAGATTAAGCAGAAGCCAGTTTATGAAGGGTTTGGTACACCAGGCTAAGGAATATAAAGTACACACTGAAGGAAATGGCATGGGAAGTGGAGGATGGCTGGGAATAATATGATCAAATTTGAATTCCGCAATGATTAATCTGACTTTACTGAAGAAAATAGTTTGAAAATAGTTGAATAGATCGAAATCCAGCCTGGGCAACATAGCAAGACCCTCATCTCTTAACAACAACAAAAACAACAAACAACAAAGTATAAGACGTCACTTAAGGTATGAGAGAGGAAGGAATGTGTAAACGGAGAGAAAGAAGAAAAGGCTCAGAAGAGAACCAAACATTTAAAGACAAAAGTGGATAAGGGATTCCAAGGAGGTGGAAAGGAAGAAAGAACAATGGAAGTAGGAGGAAAATGTTGAGATGTGGTGTCATAGAAGCAAAGGGAAGAGAGTTTTTCAAGAAGAAGGAACAATAAAAGTTACACAGGAACACTGTGAAAGATATTCCCAGGAAAATGATGTGAACACTAAAGATTTCTAATGGTCAAGGAACCTAAATGAGGGCAATACTGACACTTACATTATTGATTGTTGGAAAGAGAAAATTAAATAATTCAGAGACTTAGCACATAGTAAGTGCTCAATAAAGATTAGCTATTTCTGCTATTTTTGTGATTAGGATTGTTCTCAAATCCATTCAATAACTACCTACTATTTTAACTCTTATTCCCTATCTCTTCCTCCCTCTTGCTTTCCCTTAATTTTTTTTTTTTTTTTTTTTTAAGAGATGGAGGCTGGCTGTGTTGCCCAGGCTAGACTCCAACTCCTGGACTCAGGCAATCCTGCCTCATCCTCCCAAGTAGCTGGTATACAGGTGTATACCACCACACCCAGCTCCCTTTTTCATTTCTTACCTGTTCTTATCACAATATAGTCCAGTCTATTAAGAACACTGCGAAAAACCTAAACTCTTTCAATTTGCAATACTTTTGGTGTGGTAAAGTCAGTGGATCTGGCTATCATGTAAACTCATACATAATCAAATCAACTAATACATGTTTGGAGTGGCTGGGCCGATTCCAGCCATTTTGAAAGATTTTCTCTCCTGTATTCTGCATTTTTTTAATTCTTTTTATTTTTGTAGAGACAAAGTCTTGCTTTGTTGCGTGGGCTGGAATGCAATGGCATGATCATAGCTAACTGTAATTTCAAACTCCTGACCATAATTGATTCTTCTGTCTCAGCCTCCTGAGGAGCTAGAACTACAGGCACATACCATTACGCTGAGCTAATTTTTAAAAAATGTTTTATAGAGATGAGGGGTCTCACGATGTTGCCCAGGCTGGTCTCTAACTCCTTGCCTCAAATAATCATCCTGCCTTGGTTTCTCAAAGCACTGGGATTACAGGCATGAGCCACCACACCCAGCCCCTTTCTGCATTTAAACATAACTTTACTGTGGGTATCCTTACAGTATATATTTTTAAAAGACACCATGCTTACCAAGAGGACTTTATAATACAGTAGTTAAGAACTTGGGGGGTCAGAATTTAGAAATTCTTACTAAGTGACCTTGGGAATTTTGTTTATCTTCACAAAACTTCAGTCTCCTGGTCTGTAAAATACTTAAAAGATAATAGCATTACAGGGTTATTACAAGGATTAAATAGATAATGTATATAAAATGTTCATTACAGTGCCTGGTACAGATGTTGGCTTCTGTTACTACTCTGATTCTAGCCTCCCCAATTCTCATTTCAGTGCTTTTTCCCTTTTGGAGTTCACTGTTTTGTTTGCTATGTTTCAAATCTCTAAAGAAAAGAAATTTCCCAAATGCTCTTCAAGGCAGAAAAGTATAAAGGATAATGTTTCTCACACCAAATGTAGGCATAGTTCTATTAATAATATTGCATAAATGATGCTTTTATTGTGCCAATGATGCAACTAACCCACCATATCCTTTCTGTGTCTGGAAAAATATGGCTGAGGATAGGAGGAAGACATTGATACCTTACCTTCTGTGTGGATCAGTAACTGAATTTTTCCCTTATTGTTAATAGTGACTGACTTTTTACTGCTGTATCCACTCTTTCCCTTAAAACCTTTGCAATAAAAACATGCATTTGAATGCCCACTTTGTACCTCGTATTTTGCTCCGTGCTAGGGATTTGGCAGGAAATAAGGCTGAGTAGAGGAGAAGATCACCATAGGCAGGGGTGTATAAACAAAAAACTGAAGGATAAGTAGGAGTTAGCTAGGTGAGGCTGGATGCTGAGGCCATGGATTCAGTCCCTCTCTTTTCTGGTTAGTAACTGCTGTGTTCCACAAACAGCAGTTGTGTTCCATTCTCTTTTGTGACTTTGGTGTGGCAAGTTACTTTACTTTTCTGAGCCTCAGTTTCCTCGTCTGTGAAATAGAAATATAATAGTAATATCTACCTCGCTGAGTAATTGTGAGGATCACATTAAATATGTATGTAGTAAAGTACTTTCTATAGTACTTGGCACATGGGAAGAGCTCAATAGGTGGAAGATAGTATTAGTTTAAGGAAAGCAATTGATGAATGGTTTGGTTTTTAGAAATCTCTAAATCTAACCCAAGAAATGAATGCCAAATATAGGCATAATGCAGAGAGATTCTATTTTGCAGCATTAATCATAACAGTGGAAAAGTCTGAACAGTCTAAATGTACAACAAAATGATTCACTTTGAGGTGTATAGAAAGTAATGGTATATGGCATGTCTTTTGAAGTTTTAAGATTATGATAATATCACTCTTATTTATTTGCATTCTGACAACAGTCTATCTTGAGTAGGAAAGGATGGAATTACAGCATGTGCCATGAATAACACATGGAGGTATGTCTCACAGAGAAACGTCTTGCTGCTTCTTAGCAAAAATTTGGGAGCCTGTGAGCTGGTTATCATTTTATTGCCTCACAGCTGCCTATTAGCTCTTTTAAACTGCTCTGTGAAAATTTGGATCTGGGCCCTTTAAATATATTTTTCCTGTGACAGCTGACCCTGAAGTTTTGTCAGTAGTGGGTGGTGGTGATGGCGAGACATTGCAGGAGGAAATGAGTTTTCCTTACTTGTCCATGTGCTCCCTCAGTAGGTTGTACATCACTTGCTGCCTCTCCAGGGCCTGGCTTCTGCTGTGCACGGTGGCCAGCAACATCTAGTAGTCATCAACTTCCTCCACCACCCCCTTTGTGTAAAGCACTTCTGGTAAACAGTTTTCCCAGCACCCCAGAGGGTGAATTTCTGGCAAGTTCCATTGACGGGTTTCCAGCAAGCTCCTCTCTACCGGTGCAGGACCACAGTGACTTATCTGCCATCCAATGAGCCACAGTGGTGCCCTCTCTGAGAAGGTTAAGATCTTAGTTCTGTGAGACAGGGTGGGATTGTCCTTGGCATGCTATCTCAGCCCCAGCTCCTTGTATCTGCTATTTCTGTATTCTTTAGAATTCTCTTTACTTCTTACTAGCTCATCCCTCGGTACTTTCATCCCCTTCTTTATATATCAACTTTACATTTAAACTTGCTCTCCTCAAATTACTATGTGGTTTTTCTCTCCTGATTGGATCCAGACTGATACACCACAGCTCTAGGAAAAGCTGCCTTTATATTAGGAGAATCATGGACAATAAAAAAAAAATAGAATGCTCCTGGAATATGCAATTTAGGGGTCACCCAAAACCTAGTGTTCTTTGCTGTTGAACTGGAGGAACTCAGTTGGAAGAGCTGCCAGCTGGGGCTGAAAACTACTGGAGGCACTCAGATATTCAGAGAATGGTGAAGACAGACTGGCTGATGAGCAATAGTCTCCTTTCCGCCTTCATGGTGACTCTCTAATAACCCCTCACCTTCAAGGCTCCCCATGGTATTCAATTTTTGCCAAGTCTCAGAAATTTAAAACTGATAACAAGGCCACTCAACTCAGAGTGGCTTTCCACTCCCATTTACCCATGTGTGCCTCTTATATCTTTTTGGAAACTAGGAGTTAATTTGCCCCTAGACCACAGGTGATAACACTCTACTTCCTGGGCAAGCACCAATCTCAACCCACTTTCATAATAGAAATGCAAGTGTCATTTCAGATTGTATCTAGTGTTCTGGGAGTTAAGTGGCTACCAGATTGCAGAGTTTTTCCAGGGTATATTGACTGGGAAGTGACTCAGAGAATCAGAGTCTAAAAGAAGTTACATTAGGAAATGTGATGAAAAAGATGCAAGTGCCAGGCACGGTGGTTCATGCCTATAATCCCAGCACATTGGGAGTTTGAGACCAGCCTGGGCAATACAGTGAGACCCTGTCTCTAAAAAATAATTTTTTTTAATTAGCCAGGCGTTTTGGTGTCCACCTGTAGTCCTAGATACTCAGGAGGCTGAGGCAGGAGGAATACTTGAGCCCAGGAAGCTGCAGTGAGCTATGATTGTGCCACCACACTCCAGCCTGGGCGACAGAGCAAGACCCTGTCTCTAAAAGAAAAAAAAAAGTGTGGGATTTTCTAGAGGCAATGCCCCCCACCCCAAATCTCAACTATTACTTAAAGAATAGAGTTAGCCTTCCACCTTCTCGCTCTCCTTGCACCCATATCCATCCTCTCTGAGAGTTTCTCCACTTAGAGTCTCCCTTGATGTATTTTAACCACATTTCATTGGTCCTTTTTTTTTTCTTTCTGGGGAGGTGCAGAAGGATTCCATGAAGAAACCTATGTGATTTTCCCCCTGGCCATTCCTCTAAGGATAACTCTATCTATATATGGTGTCTTAATCAATTGGAAGTTGGTCATCTTATTTTTTTGTATGGCAGAAAATTGGATTTAATGGTAAATTGAGTATGCATCGTTTTGTGGTATCTGGTACTGATCCCTTCTTTTGATAGCATTATTATTTTCTTTGGAGAAACCTTCCCTCAATTTCAATTCATGTAGTGGGATTTATCCTATTCCTAGCTCTAGGAATTATTTGAGAAGACCTGACCAATCAGTGTCACGTTCCCTCCCCTAACCATCACAGTTACTGATGATTGGTTCAGGGTGGGGGGGCACATGATCCAATACAGCCCAGTGAATATCAAAGATGAACACTTTTCCTGAAACAGTTAGGGGAAAATGCTCTTTCACCATATTTGTTAAGCGGATAGGCCGTAAGCCTAAAGCTGCTGGTGGCCATCTTGCCTAACTGCGGATGAAGCCAACAGAGAGGAAAGCAGAGTGAAACAATGGTGAGAGACATCTTCTTGATGCTTTATTTTAGTCTGCACTGTCCAAGGTAGCAGCCACTAGCCACATGTGGCACTGAGCACTTGAAATGTGACTAGTCTAAATTGAGATGTACTATAAGTGTAAAATCATACTGGGTTTCAAAGATTTAGAGTAAGTAAAAGAATATAAAATTTCTCATTAATAATTTTTCATATTGATTACATGTTGGAATGATATTTGGGTTATAGTGGATAAATAAAATATATTAGTAAAATCAATTCCACCTATTTATTTTTCCTTTTTTCATGTAGCTAATAAAAATATTTAAAATTACACATGTGGTTCACATTTGTGGCTTGCATTGTATTTATATTGAATAGCATTGGTTTGAATACTTGGATCCAGCCATGCCTAAAGTTATGTAACTCTGGACTAATATCAGCCAGTAAATTCATGTTTTTGCTTAAGCCATTTTAATTTGAGTTTTTGATACTTTCCAATAACAGAGTTCTAATTAATATAATAGCTAAAATGATTAGTTCAGCAAATCTGTTGTCCCATATGTTTTCAGTCATTTATTTGATGTATATATTCAATGGCTTGCATTGTGGGTGAGCACTCTAGTTCAAAAGAATTCTCTCTCTGGATTAGAGCTTGTTCCTTACATGAATCCTCCATAATAGAATGTCGTATATAGAAACTATTGCTTAGGGCTGGTTCCTTACATAAATCCTCCATAATAAAATGTTGTATAATATATAGAAACTATTAAACTATTTTCCAGAGTGAATGTATCCTTTTCCATTCTCACCAGCAATGTATGAGAAATCCAGTTGCTCCACATCCTCACCAGCATTTGGTGGTATCACTATTTTTAATTGTAGCCATTCTGATAGATGTGTAATAATACCTCATTGTGATTTTAATTTGCATTTTCCTAATGACAAATGATATTAAACATCTTTTCATGGCTGTTAGAAAAAGAAGAGAGGCCGGGCGCGGTGGCTAACACCTGTAATCCTAGCACTCTGGGAGGCCGAGGCAGGTGGATCATTTGAGCTCAGGAGTTCGAGACCAGCCTGAGCAAGAGCGAGACTCTGTCTCTACTAAAAATAGAAAGAAATTGGCTGGACAACTAAAAATATACAGAAAAAATTAGCCGAGCATGGTGGCGCATGCCTGTAGTCCCAGCTACCCAGGAGGCTGAGGCAGGAGGATCACTTGAGCCCAGGAGTTGGAGGTTGCTGTGAGCTACGCTGACTCCACGGCACTCTAGCCGGGGCAACAGAGTGAGATTCTGTCTCAAAAAAAAAAAAAAAAAAGAGAATTCTCTCTCTCTCTTTGGCTTAAGTCTGGTTCCTTACATAAATCCTCCGTAATAGAATGCTGTAGCATGGAGTTCTTATAATCTACAAACTGCTCATTGGTGCTTTGCAAAAAACACAGTTTTCACTTGTCAGCACAAGAGAATTGTTTTAGTTTTCATTCTTTAATTCCAGTTTTATTTGTGTTGTTGATGGGTACGTTTTGTTAAAGAATGATATGAACTATGAAAACACTAATAGACAAAAGGAAGCATCTTACCTGCTTTATACCTAAAAAGTCTGAGGAGAAAATATATTAAATATAAATTTTCAGGACATCAAAGAAAATGTGAAAAGAGTATCATCATAACGAATAGCACAATCTGAATGAAATCAATTTATGTTGTTTTCCAGTAGAATTATGGTTATAAATTGATATAGGTATTTTTCATTTATTTGAGGTAAACATGAAAATCTCTAAACCCAATGAACCTTGGCAAGCATGCATCAGAAAAATAACAGAAACATATCTCGCTTTTTCATAAATCTGTCATCCAGCCACAAAATACTCCATACCTTTACCAATGATGAATTGAAATCAGCAGAGATGGGCAAGGATGATAAAATTGTGTTCAGGAAGATGTCTATCAGGGGCAAAAAAAAAAAAAAACCAAATACCTTCTGTTGACTCACAGACAATTCCATACATGGAACATTAACTTTAAAAATGAGGGGACACAAATAGTCCACAAAAGTAAGAAGCCTGATTTGCTATATCCCAGCACTCCTCATCATGCCTGACTTAAAGGAAGACCTTATTACTAGCAAAGTTTTCCTATAGGATAATCAAAGTAATAATAAGCTGAAAATAATCATTTTCATTTCATTTGTCTTCATTATCTCCCCTGAATTCTAAAGAAATTCTTGAGTGACCAACTTTTGAGATATGCAATGTTTTGCGTGACAAATGTATTTTTTAGTTAATTGGTAATTATTTTTAAAGCTTAGTGTTATCTCTTCAAAAGATGAGTTTTCATGAGGGCAGAAATACTTTTCTATCTCAGTGATGGATACCTAAAATCACTACCAGTCTTACTACTACTACCAATACCACTACTACCAGTTATTGTGTATTAAATGCCAGGCTTTGTGTTTGGTATTTACATATGATATCTTTCATCTTTGAAACAATACTAGACATATTATCTCCAGGGTACCAAAGAGGAAAAGACAGTCTTTGAGGCTATGTGGCTTACCCATGACTACACAGCCAGGATTCACAATCCAAGTCTGATGTCAGAGCTTGGGTTCTTTCTACTGAGTTTTATGTTTTTCTTTACTTAACTATTGGGGCAACTTAATTCGAGGAGCCAATAATTAGCACCCTTTTCCTCACTTGATTTCTGAATCAATGGGAAAACAAAACAAAAAGTAAGTCAGATGGGAGCCAAACAAAATCAGTTTTATTACTGGTAAAGGTTAAGTTGGAGGGCTGAAGTCTGAGCTAGTGGGCTTCATAATATTGAGTCCAGAATTGTTCAGATGTACCTACCCAGTTGCAAGCAGTGCTACAACTGGGCAGACCCCTCTGTCATCCCCAGCATGGGTAATGCCTGTCCCTACAGGAGCAGAAAGAAAAACCTGTGCTTCCTCTCTTCAGCTATATCCAGAGAGGAAGAAACTAAGCTGCTCGTGTCCGCTTTCCTTTTTCAAATTCACTGACCACCCCCTGGGTGGAAAGAGCACAGTGTTGGCAGAAGATCAGGAGTACTACACTAATACTTACACTAATGAGCTCCTGTTGAATGGAAGAAACATCAGGAGCCAGAAAGAAGTATCTTCAATAACACTAATAGCATGCTTGCAGGTTAAATACATCTATTTGTCTAACTAGAAGGTCTCAATTGATTGATTTATAGCTCTTTCTAATATTCCTGATAGAAATTTATTTTTTCTATTGCCTTATAAAGTTCAAGAAATTACCCTGACTATACTCAGAGTTTTAATAGTATCATCATTTTATCATTACAAAGCAATTATTCTAAGCACCTACCTGTATGTAACCTTGGGATGGACACTTTAATCTGTCATTGTACCACTGCTATGATTTCAAGAGAGCACATTTATTTTAATAGATTATGAAACTTGAGAGTATGATGAGCTCAATGCTAATGAAAGCTCCCAAAGGACTTTATCTATCTTGTTCAGCACTGCTCCCCAGCTTAGTGCCTGGCGCATAAAGGGTCTCAATCAAGATTTGTTGGATAAATTAATGGACTTTCTCCAAATTACACATTTATTTTGGTGGTCTATAGCTAAGTTAGTGTTTATAGGAGGGTCTTACTATTCACAAAGGAGTATGTTCCGGAAGGCTTTTCAAATGGGAAAACCTTCAGTACTATGTGGATAACTTGGAGAAGAAAGCCAAGGGAAGAAGAGGCGGTTAAAAGAAAAATATGCTGCTCCTTTTCCAAATGGGTATTTGCATATATTCTTCTCTCCTTAGCATTTTCTCCTCTTCGCACCGTTCTCCCCTCCTTCTGTCCTTTCTTTTTATTCTTCTGCTGCTGCTTCTCCTCCCTCCTATCCTTCGTCTCTTCCTTTTCTTCCTCACCGAGAGAGGAACAGGTGTGACACAGGAAAGAACTAAACCAATTTAAAGAGCCCATCTGCCTTGGGGGAGTTTGGCATTCTCCAGACTGGGAGCTTGAGCAGACTGGGAAGTCTAAAGACTAAAGACTGCAGTTTTTGAAACCAGTCGTGATATCAGTATATCTCAGCACACACCTTGCTCACTAAAGAGAGAGAAGGAATCATTTTAGGTCCACAGTGGCTCCTGCAAGGACCATAGGCAAAATTACTAAGCAGGCAGAGTTCGGTGACTATCTGCTTCTTCACTCCTGCTCCTCCAAGGACTCATGGTCTTTATGCTGCTGTTCTTCTGTCCAAAGTCACCCATCCTTCTTCTGACTTGTCTTTCCTAAAGCACCATGTTATAAAATACTCCCTTCTTCCATCCTTTCATGTTAGACAATAGTATTAGATAGAAAATGTAGGAATATGTTCTAGCTAGTTTAAGCAAAACAGGAATTTATTAAGAGACCAGGCACAATGGCTCACATCTATAATCCCAGTGCTTTGGGAGGCTGAGGTGGGAGGATCACTTGAGATCAGAAGCTCAAAACCAGCCTGGGCAACATAGCAAGACTCCGTCACTTAAAAAAAAAAAAAAAAGGAAAATTAGCTGGATGTGGTGGCGAGTGCCTGTAGTCCTACCTACTCTAGAGGCTGAGGCAGGAGAGTCGCTGGAGCTCAAGAATTTGAGGCTTCAGTGGGCTATGATCTTGCTGCTTCACTCCAGCCTGGGCGACAGAGTGAGATTCTGTCTCTAAATTTAAAAAAAAAAAAAAAAAAGAAAGAAAGAAAAGAAAAGGAATTTATTAAAAGACATTAAGTATTTCACAGGATTTTCTGGAAGGTGAAACAACCAGGCCTGGAGGAGCAATGCCCAAATCACATGGCAGAATTCCACCAGGGAAACATCACTGCCTCCACTACTGACTCTAATGTAGGGCACGGACCTTTGCAATAGAACCTCTATTACTGTTCCCTGGGAATCTGGATGTACTTGCCTCATTCTTGCTCAACTGGGTACCACCTGCTTATTTATCTGTCTAGCCTTCACTGCAAAATCTGGTGCAGGGCCTGGCGCAGTGGCTCACATCGGTAATCTCAGCTCTTGGGGAGGCCAAGGAAGGAGAATTGCTTAAGCCCAGGAGTTTGAGACCAGCCTGAGCAACATAATGAGACCATGTCTCTCCAAAAAAAAAAAAAAGTATAAAAAATAAAAAGTCTGGTACAAATGTATCTAATTTAGAGGAGCCTAACTGCAAGAGAGATTGAGGAAGTGAGGTTTGACTTCTATTCAATAGAGCAGAGAAATCACCAAATATAACAAGAGTATTCAAAGAGGCTGGGCGGCCAATAAAAATAACAAAGGTGTCCTACTGTACCCCAGTTAACCTCTCAGCTTCTACTGATCTGACTCAGGTATCCAGCAGATCGAAGTAATTCATACTAAAGTATGGATGACTGATAGTTTCAACTCCTCTTTGAGAGTTGACACTTTAAAAAAAGAGCTTAGTAACCCAAATGAACCTCCATCGTGGAAATATTTATCTGGTGGAAAATATCTTTAAAATAAGAGAACTAGTATTTCTTTTATTTCTCTTTTTTGTGTGTATGATAGTTTCTTTTTTAAAAAAACACCTTATTAGAAATAGACATTGTTAATGTTCCAAGTCAAATCTTTCCTATTAGAGCATTTGCCCCTTTTAAGTTTCTTGGCAGCTTTATAATCAATAAAACAGAGTTCTTCCAGATATGAAATTAGAGAGGGCTACTTTTTCATTGCTAGCCCAGCATTCCACTGTATGCAGTTACTATCTTAATGGAATAAAAAATGATATTGAAGTGTGAAGTAAGTATTCTTTTTATAACCTGAGCTTCGCCTTTCCACATTTTCCACTTGGAATGAAAATAGGATAAAATTCTAGAACAAATCATAAAAACTTGCTAAATTTATGTTTTACCTAAAAAACTCACTTTAATTGAGATATGATTGATATATAAAAACTATATAGCTAATGCATACAAGTTGATAAATATTTTATTTCTTTATTCAATACACATTTTATTAAGCTTATAATGTGCCATACTGTAGGCCAGGTATTGAGATCTGATCCATACTCTAAAAATTCAATAATCTCATTGGAGATAGAGATAAGTTAATAAATATAAAACAACACAGTGAATGCAGAAAATGGTGATATATATAAGGTATTATAAGATGTATACATAGGGTATTATGTACATGTGTATATGTAGTGTATTCCTATAATGTATCCATTCCCAAAACATATATACCCTATATGTAGGGTATTTCTATATATTTGGGGGGATGCAGTTAGGAAGATTTCTTGGAGAACAGCTTAAGCAGAGACATAACAGAGAAATAATTTGGTAGTGAAGGAGGACAGAAGATGTGTATTGGTGGGAGCCTCATGTAATTTGGCCTTACTAAAGGGAAAACCAGTAAGCAAGAAGGGGAGGAAGATGAAATGGCAGAGATACAGGTAGAAGGAAGATACAGAATCACCTTCATATTCTATTTTCATGAGATTAGACTCTACCTTGTAGTTAATGAAAAGACTTTAAGAATTCAAGTAGAAAATAAGATGATCAAATTTGTGTTTTAGATAAATTGCCCTGGATGGTGGGTGAAAGATGGATGTGAAGGGGTTCGACACTGGAGATCTGGAGAGTGTGGGCTCTTGGCAGGCATCCAGCCAAGAAATTTTGAAGGCCTGAGCTGTGGTAGTGATTTTAGGAGTAGAGACGAGAGAACTTGGCTAATAAATGATGTATCTTGGTCTCAAAGAATGACTAGGAGTCAACCAGGCAGAGAAGTGAAAGAAGGACATTCCTGGGCAGGCGTAGAGGCAGAGGGGTGTGGAGCAGCAAGGAATGTTCTGAGAAGTGGAGAATAATTCCATGTGGCTGGAACACAACATCAACCATGGGGGAAAAGGCAGAAAGAAAAGCTGACTTGGTAGTCAAAATGGAATTAATAAAGGGTCTTTTATATCATGCATAGGAGCTTAGACTCCATGGCATCTTACATTATAATATACTTGCACACTACCTACACCCACCTTCTGTTCCTTCGTAAGAGGTTCTGAACTCCATGGGGTGCAGTAAAAGCAAGGAGGCATTGATGGGAAGGACACAGACCCTCCAGAAGTACTCAGAACTGTAATCAGGATTCTTCAAAGTGGGGGAGCTTGGAGTTCCTTTATGAACCATATTTCAATCCTGCAAACCCCATAGCCTAAATTACCACTAAGTATTATCTGAACACAGGCTGCCCTAGAAGTCCCTAATTTTGTCGCATTGACTGAGGCTTTAGTGAGTCTATTATTGGAAAAGGAAGCATTTGTGCTTCAAGTACAGGAAATCACCAAACAATTAACTTCCATGGACTCGTGCAGCCTGGGTCAAATGCCTCAGTGTGATTGTCTTTGTTTCATGTCAGGCTATGGAGGAAATGTTTTGCAGGCCAGAATCTTGGCTTTCCTGTGTTGTTTTGAGTCAATGGAGTCAGCTGCGAGACCTTAAACAGTGACAACTACCAATAGTAAACTGTGAATACAGCAGTCAGAGGTAAACAGCAGTAAACTGTGAATACAGCAGAGGGAGGTTTTCAGAAGAGGCAGAGAGTTTTCTCTAAAATACATTGTAATTTGGGTATTCAGAGATGGCAAGGGCCACTTATGCAAGCCTGAGAGAAATTAGCGTGGGAGGAAAGGGAAAAGGAAATAGTTATTACATGTCAGGGCCAGGAAAGACTAACCCCTCAGAGGCAGAGAAGCCGGTGTATATTGGACACAAGGCCAGCATTGTGGGTCGGCAGAGGCAGTTGAAGGGCACTAGTAAGACTTCTCTGGAATGTGCCTCAGTGGAAGTGCTAGAGAAGTACCCAGAGGAAAAACAGAAAAGTGCAAAATGAAATGAGATGACAGCAAGGATGAGCTTCCCCAATGTCACAATATTTTCCAAGCAGCTATTGTGGATGAATCATTTTGCTAATTGAGGAAAATTGTATTCGTACTCTAGGGCAATGCTATATATTAAGAAAGTAGCAACTAATTATTATTACTGCTATTATTATTATTTTTAATGAAGACAGTAATAAGAGCTAAGGGCACAGTCTTGAGATTAGACAGACCCAGGTACAAATCCTGGCTTTATCGCATACTAACTATGTCACTTTGGACATGATACTTAGCTTCTCTGGTATCATTTTCCTCTTCTGAAAAATGGGAATAATCATTAATTCATTCCAAAATATTTGCTAAGCAGCTTCTATATGAACAGGACAAATAAGATCCCTACCTTCAAGAAGCTTACATGTCAGGAGTGTGGAGGGAGATAAAGACAATAAAGAAGTAAATAAAAAACAAGATGATTTTAGATTGTGATAAATACTACAGAGGGAATATAGTTTTCAGTGTGTGAACTCTGGAATTAGACTTCTTGGGGTTCAAATCTTGGTTCTGCTACTTACTAGCTGTGTGATCATTGTAAATTAATCTCTGTGCCTCCATTTCCTCATCCATAAATAGGCATATTAATAGCATCTCCTTTATAATCTCACGGAGTTATTATGAAAAGTAAATGGATAAATCCACGTAAAGAGCTTAGAAATGTGTATGCCGCGTATAAGTGCATAATAAGAGCTATCTACTAATGCTTGAAGAAAACTAGTGGGGAGATATGACCATAAATTGGGAGGGTGCTACTTAAGATAGGGTAGTCAGTGAAGGACTCCCTGAGGATGTGACATGTAAGCTGTCACCCAAAGGATGAGAAGGAGCCCAGATTGTGATTAGAGTATTTCATGAAGAGGAAAATCTAAATGCAAAGATCCCAAGGCAGAAATACACTTAACATATCTGCAGAAGAGAAATGAGACCTGTGTGATAAAAACATAATGAGAAAGAGAGAAAGCTGAATTGTAATTATTCCGTACCCCTGCATGACAAATTACAACGAAGTTAAAACAGCACCCACTTATTAGCTCACAGTTCTATAGGTCAGAAGTCTAGGTGGGCTTGGCTGAGCGCTCTGCTTAGGGTCTCCCAAGGCTGGAATCCAGGCGTTAGCCGGGCTGGGCTCTTACGGAGGTTCTGGGGGAGAATCTAGTAATACTTCCAGGGTCATTCAGGTTATTGGCAGAATTCAGTTCTTTGCTGTTGTAGGACTGGAGTCCCCATTACCTTGCTGGCTGTCAGTTAGGAGTATCCCCAGCTTTTAGGGGCTGCCTACGTTCCTTAGCCTTCTTCCTCCATCTTCAAGCCAGCAAAGTGGGTCAAATCTTTTCTGTGTTTTGAGTTTCTCTGACTTCTCCTTCTGCTTCTATTTTCAAGGGCTCAGATAATCTTCCTTTTCCCAGGTACCACAACAGAATCATAGGAATAATACTGGGGATAGAGAGATCATGGGGGCCAAAATTCTGCCTATCACAAGTGTGAAAGGAGTTTAGGGGCCCTCATGAAATGAGCTTTGACCGAATAAGGCTTTATAGGACTGATGGAGAATTTCGATGTTATTCTAAATGCTAAAAGAAACCCTTCAGGTTTCAGCTGATAAGTGTCATGACCTGATTTATATTTCCAAAATAAAATATAAAATATGATTCCACGCGGAGAATGGATTGTAGGGGTTGGAGGTAGAAGCAGAGAGGATATGGCCGTCCAGATGTAAGATTAAAGTACCTTGGATGAAGAGGGCGGCAGTGGAGATGGAAAGAGAGGATGGATTCTGGCATTCTTTAGATAAAGTCAAAAGGACTTTACTTAACAAAGATGTGGGAGGTATGGGAAAGGAAATGATCAACTTGGAGGATGGCGGTAACATTACTGAGATGGGAAAGAATGGGGGTTGGTGGGTTAGGGGCAGAGAGTGGGCTTGGAAATCAAGAGTTTTGCGTGACACGTTTAATAGCCATCTGGATCTTCTCATGGATTTCCCTGCTTCTACTCTGGCCAATCCCTCCCCTTCCGTCACTCTCCAAAGCAACAACAGTAATACTTTTAAAACTTAAACCCTGTTATATCTCTTTCCTGCTCTCAAACCACAAATTGTCTTGGCTCAAGATTATAATAAAATGGTTTTTACCATTGTTTACGGAGCCCTACACCATCTGACCCCTGGCTGCCTCTCCAGCTTCATTTCCCACCATTTTTCTCCTTCCTCACTGTACTTCAGCCACACTAGCCTTCTTCCTGTTCCTTAACCTTTGCAAACCTGTTTCTATTTCTGTGATTTTGCACTTGCATTTTTCTGGAACACCTTTTCTTTAGATATTTGAAGGCTCACTCTCTCACTACTTTAGATTTCAGCAAAAATGTCTCCTCAGAAAAGCCGTCTTGACCACTCTATATAAAAATAGCAACACTGTCACCCCAGCTCTGTCCTTCAATAATTGGGGCCTTACCAACAGAGCTTTCAATTTTCTGCTAATCTGATATATATTAAGTTGTATGTCAGTGAGTTTTAATTTGCATTTCTCTTACTATGAGGGAAGTTGAAAATTACAAAAAAGCTTCTCATAACTTTTTAATGGAAATTCGTTTTTTCTTCATTTTGGTAAATATATATTACAAATTTTAGGACCTATCTTTCCCCTTTTAATAAAATAGTTACTTTTATGTTAAGTATGTTAAACATATTTATTTATATCCACCTCTTTCCATGAAAGATTTGAGGAAGGTTCTAAAAGGCATGTACAATATAGTACATTATAAGCAAAAGAAGAAAATGAAAACTAAGAAAAAAGAAGAGAACCATTGAGTAAATGCAAATTATTGTGATTGAGGTACAATTTTTCCATGAACTTCTTAGTGTTAGCAGGTATAAATTATTCTATAACTTGTGGTTTAGACATAAAGATGGCCCTAAATTATCCTCACCTCCTGTTATTCATGACCTTGTATAAGCCCCTCTCTTTGAGTGTGGGTGGGACCTGTCACTTTCTTGTAACCAATAGACTATGGCAGAGATGATGAAATGAATGTCACTTGCATGATTGCATAACATAAGACTGTAACTCTGATCTTGCTAGCAGACTCTCTCTATTGACTCTCTCACTTGATGGCTTTTATGAAGCAAGTCACCATATGGAAAGGCCCATGGGGCAAGGAATTGAGGGCAGCTTCCACTCAACAGTAGAAGAACTGAGGCCCTCAGTCCTGCAAGGAAGTAATGCTGCCAACAACCAGGTAAGCTTGAAAGAAGACACTTCCCCAGTTGAATCTCAGATGAGAATCCATCCCTGCCTGACATCTGGATTGCAGCCTTGCGAGAGACCCTGAAACAGAGGACTGAGTGAAGCCATGCCTGGATTCACAATTCAGAGAAATTCATGATTCAGATTCACTATATGGGATAAGAAATGCATAAGGTTTTAAGCCTTTAATAAATGAGTGAGTTACGCAGCAATAGATAATTAATACAACTAAAGCATAGAAATACCACATTTCATTATTGTTTTAGATTAAATTAAATCCTTTGAGCCTATTAGGGTTGGTGATTTAATCAGTTATCTTTAGATAAAAGAACCCCTCATAAAAGAACCCTATGACTTACATAATTCAGGAAAACCAATGTGGGAAAGAATGTGTAGTGAGTCCTCAATCCATTGTTTTGCTGGTGAAATGCACATTGTCCAGTCTATATAATCTGTATAGGCTGCCTCTGCTGAAGACAACCTCTACTCCCTCTGGGCCACATTTGGCAACTGAGACCTTCTCTCCAGAGGGAGGGCTACAGCTTAGGCTCAGTCCCCAGGTATACACAAAACCACGCACATCAAAATTCCCGATACCCTACGGAAGCAGAGTATAGATCCTCACAGCTGGAGGACCTACCACTGCCCTTCTCCCTACTCTGGAAATCTTTCTCTGCTTCAGCCCTTTCTCTCTTAACACCAGATGCTTTCCCCCTTTAGGTAAATCTAGCAGCGAGTTTCCGACACCCTGGATTTCAAAAGCAACATTCTCTTAACTAAGGTAAGGAAGCCTAGACCTTACCAAAGAGAACCCAAAGTCCCAGCTATCCTATCCCAAGAAAAGGGGGAGAAAATGATCTCTCATTTTGGGGATGATTCTATAGCAGCTAGAAGTCATTTAATTTGTTATTTAGGTTACTAGCCATGCAGTAACAATGGCAACAATGGCAAGATGAAATCACATAGTCAATCATGAAGTTTTAAGTATTATGAACAATTCCATTTCCTCAAGAAAAGCAAGACTCCTGTGAATTCTAAGTTCTATTTTTCTTTTTAAGAAATAAAATGGTACTAAGATTTGGAAGTTCTGATGTGCTTAAAGTTTGGGTGTAGATGAAACCCTCATGCCATGCCCCTGGGCCTGGGCTCAGTTAGGGTATAGGGTATAGTACCCAAATATGCTTGAAGTAAGGAGAGGATTGGATAGAAACCATATTGTGGAAGGACTTGAAGACAACATAAAGGAGATATATTAAAATTCGTCCAAATGTAGACATTTATATTTTACAGCTTTTAAAAAAAATCTGTATTATTTGCCACTGTGATCTTGGCTGTTATACTTTCTGAGGCTCTTTTATTCTTTTCCTTTGAAATGCACTGGACAACATTCTGAATTATCTTCTAAATCAAATCCAGGTTCTTTCACAGAGATATGAATTTAGTTTTACAGAAGTTGCAAAAAAAAATTTCCCCCTTTTTTCTTTTGCCGTTTTCTCTGATAATGCTGTATTATTCCTCCCACTCAAAAGCCAAGAAAGACAACCCAACTACTTCCTCCCCCAACATACAGGAAAGAATAGAAACAATTCTTTCAACGACAGCTGGGGCAGCACAAATGCCAGGAAGCTTTTCTTAGATTTTTGAATCCTGCGTGACTCTCACTGTAGGTACTTTCCAACAATTTGGTTTTATTTTTTTTGAATTCTGTTCTGCAGAAACCCTCAGTTGTCTAACACTGGTGGCATTTAGTATTCTTTGCCAACTTTAATTCCGATTCAGTTGCTTGGAAGGTTTCAGTGACCCTGCAAGAAGGTTTTGTAAACCTCCTTGTTTTGTGCAATGGGAATTTGTTCAGGAAGTATGAGTCAGGCTCCTTCCCGATCTCTAAGCCAAATAGGTTGATTGGTTTCCTTTTTATTTTATTTCAAAATATACTGGAATTTTTCTTAAGACAGAGCTATCTCAAATCCCAATATTGCTAATGAGCAGTTATACGCTTTAAGCAAATTCACAAACCTTTCTAAACCTCAGTATCTTCATTTGTAATGTAAGGATAATTCCTACCTTAGACAGTTGTTGAGAGAAACCAAGCTACTGTATTTAAATCTGAGTTTTATAACAAACATAGTGTGTGCTCATTAAATGGTAGACATTATCTCATTCTTCCTATTCTGATTGTCCCTGAATGTTTATTGTCATTTATCTTAACTAAAAATCTTGTAGCTATAAAGCAAGTAACCAGTTCTCTTGTTCAATGTTAATGTCAGAAAATGCTTGTGCCCCTGAGAAACAGAAAATCTAATGAATAGGGCACTGTTTTAGGAAAGAGGAGATCTGGCTTTCTCTCTGGGCTTAATGCAACAAGCGACTTAACAACCATGAAAATAAGCATGTGACTGTCTGCCTTGTGCCTAAAAAAATAAACCGTCTCATTCTCTTTCTTGATGTGTGTTTGATTGTCATGGGATTGTTTTCAGAATTAGGAGGCTATGACTCAAGTTCAGGTCAGGTTAGCAAACTTTTTTTTTCAAGATTTAATCTGTAACTTGTTTGTGGATATAAAAATGAAGAAGGCAAGATCCCTGAACTTTCATTCACTCAATAAACATTTATGGAGTGCCTACTAGGTAATAGAAACTGTGTGAGTCTTGGGGAATCAAACAGACAGTTACTACCCTCATGGAATTTATAGTATAAAGGAGGTTATAGGCAGTGTTGCATTGATAAGTGTTTAACAACCAGCTCTCTAAAAAAAGAAAAAAAAAAAAAATCCAAAAGGAGATATGCGTGTATGTGTGTACTAAATTTTACTAACATAAAAGATGTATAGCATACAATTTACAAATAATAATGTATATAGTATGCTTTATTGTAAAATCATTATAGCAAATTGATTTCTACAGAATGATACCATTAATTTTTACCAAACTCTTGTATCCATGGCCAACCCTTGGTTGCAATTGACAAATGAGTATAGTTCTGATCTGAATGTTGATTGATATTTTAATTTAAGTTAAAGAGTAAAATGAAAATTAAAAAAAGGAATGTCAGGCCAGGTGTGGTGGCTCACACCTGTAATCCTAGCACTCTGGGAGGCCGAGGCGGGCAGATTGTTTGAGCTCAGGAGTTCGAGACCAGCGTGAGCAAGAGCGAGACCCCATCTCTACTAAAAATAGAAAGAAGTTAATTGGACAGCTAAAAATATATAGAAAAAATTAGCCGGGCATGGTGGTGCATGCCTGTAGTCCCAGCTACTCGGGAGGCTGAGGCAGTAGGATCACCTGAGCCCAGGAGTTTGAGGTTGCTGTGAGCTAGGCTGACGCCTCGGCACTCACTCTAGCCAGGGCGACAGAGTGAGACTCTGTCTCAAACAAACAAACAAAAAAGGAATGTCAGAACTCCACTTGTTTGACAATGACCAAGTGATTTCTTCACTGAATGAGATAGTTTTTCAATGCTAGAAAAATTCATTTTTTCTGCTAACTGCTACAGACTCAGTATACCTTTAAGTTTAATTTGCATTATTAACATTTTTTTCCATCACTATCTTAAGTCTAGACAACGAAAAGAACAATATCAATCTTTTTTTTGTAGTGTTTTCTGATTGCCATGGTGATTTCTTTTAAGCTAGTAGTATGACTTCACTGAATACGGAGGTGGGAAGAGGGATGTGGTGCACCATTACATAATATTTCTACCATACAAAATGATAGATGTAAATAAACTCAAGAAGATGGATAATAGTAAAATTTACTAGAATAATTAGGAAGTGATGAGTTCTGAGTACTTATTACCTTTGTTTTTAATATAATTTGTTTTATTATAACTTGTCATAAACACCATGTTTAATTTAATTTTTAATAATGGTTGTTTAATAACTCGCTCACAAAACTCCTAAAAATAAAGCTATCTATTCACGTAAGCCAGGATGATCTGGCTATGGCAGGGGTGGAGAACCTGGCCTGGTGACCACATGTGGCCTTCTAGGTTCTTAGGTGCAGCCTTTTGACTGAATCCAAATTTTACAGCACAAATCCTTTTATTTTTATTAATACATTTTTGTTTATCTTTTATCTTTTTATTTTATTTTTAAAATGAATATATTTAAAATGTCAATGAATAAAATAAAATGAAATGAAATAATCCTCCCAGATTACATCAGTAAGCCATAAGGGCTAAAGTGATGGCTGCAACACTCACGACAGCCTGCCTGGTGCCACTACCACATGAGGCTGGTTGGCGAGAGTTTATGGGAGTTTAGTACACCAGTCTGTTATCAGCTTTTGACGACATTGCACTACATTTCTATTTGAAGTGGAATTTGTGAATAGTTGGCATGGCTCGACAGTATTTTTTAATTCTGTCTGCTTTACAGCGATCATGTCAAAGAAGACCAAAGAAATGCTGAAGGAAGAAAACAGATTTTTTTAACGAGGATTGGGAATTGCAATATTATGTTATTTCTGCTAAAGATAAGATGATTTGCTTGTTTTGTGATACCACAATGTCAACATTAATGAAATTCAGCGCTCATCAGCATTATAACACTCATAAGGACCACCAATATTTTAAATTAGAGGGAGAAGTGCAAAAGGTTGTACTGTATAAATTAAAAGATGAAAAGCAAAAGCAAAGACAATTCTTTTAAGCAGCAATAAGACCCAGAAATAATACCAGTGAAGCAACTTATAAAGTAGTTTGTATCCTCGGGGAGGGGAAGGGAAGCCATTCAGTGATGTAGAAATCTTAAAAGAATGCATTGTCAAAGTTGTAGGATGCTTAGACCCCACAATATTTCAAAGTACAAACAACTGCCTTTTTCAAGGAGGACCATAACTGATCGGCAGCATGAATTAGCCTTCAACTTAACAGAACAACTTCATGCAATACTTCAAAAGGGAAATATTCAATTGGTTTGGATGAATCAACTGATAACTACTGACTTGGTGCAGGTTTTATACTTCATTTGGGTCATAACAGAAGATTTTCTTTGCTACAGAGTGTTACTTGCTTTGGGCACTCTTATGAACAGAACACAGGGAATGGATATCTTCATCAACTTTCAAGATAAATGTCTTGAAGTTGGATTGAATTTGGTAAATTTAGTGGGTGTATGTATAGACAGTGCACCTTCCGTGAAAGGAAAACATGAAGGATTTATTGCACAGATAAAAAAGTATTAAGAGATCCAGATGCTCTCATTTCTTTTCATTGTATCTTGCATCAGCAAAATCCCTGTGCTAAAGCTACTCTTTTAAGTGACACTTTGCAACAAGTTATAAGCGTTGTTAACTATTTTTGTGCAAATGTAACATGGCATCTTTAGTTTCGTAACATGCTAAAGTTGAACAATGAGGTATTCAGTGTGAATTTGCCATATCATTCTAAAGTGCTATCTCGCAGGGACAGGTGTTAGCCAAAATTTTATCTCTGCAAGAGCAGGTAATTAAGTTTTATGAAGAACAGAATCAGCAACGTGAATTATTGAAAGAAGATTTCTATAGGAATCCAGCATTTCTGTGTGATGTCATGTCAAATCAGAATGACTTGAATATTTCTTTGCAAGGTAAAACTAAGTTTATATCTAATATGTGGCAAAAAATCCAAGCATTTCAAAAAATGCTATTTTTTTGCAAAACACTTCTTCTTCAAAAGGAAATTTCAAATGAACATTTTCCCCAGTTAGCAAAGGTCATTGATGAGCAGAATGATATATGTGACTCATTTGAAGAATATGCAGCTGTAATGGACTTATAAATTGGAGAATACAATGAAAGGTTCACTGACTTGGAAAATCATGACATCACACTCAAATTAGCATTTCAGCCTCACCTAGTTGATATCACCGAGGCACCTAAAGAATTACACATGCAATTTTGAGCTCTCAGTAGATGACATTGTAAAGTCATCGTTTGATGCTAAGAAAGATCCAGTTGAAATATGGAAAATGCGGTAGAATACCCATGCCTTCGGTACCATGTCCGAAAAATGCTTTCTTGCTTTTCAACCACTTATTGCTGGGAATCTACTTTCTCCTACCTAACCCAAATCAAGATGTTCTTAAGGTCACAAATGACTGATACCCATCCAGACTAGGATCAGCTGAAACTGGGGACATCCATGCTGTAACCAAATATTCAAATGCCTTCCAACAAAAAGCAGACACAACAAAGTCATTAAAAGGTTAGTTAACTTTAAAATTAACAAACAGTTTTCATTTTTTGAAATTATTATGTACACAATAGTTAGATTTTTACAAAATAATGTGCATTTTAAAGTATACCTAATTGAAGTTTCTTGAATGTGGCCTTATTTGATTACAGCTAAATTAATGTTGCCTTCCAACATGAAAAGGTTCTCCATCCCTGGGCTATGGCGTTGTTGAAAATGTTATAATATCTTGAAATATTAATATTTGTACTTTTTCTTTCCCGTACTTTCTTGTACTTGATTTTTTGGCTGTAACTCAGAGCTATTCATGCCGCCTTGAGAAGAAGAATGACTGTTACAGTAAGGATGAAAATAGCAAGAAACAAAGGTCCTGATTTTACAAGGTAGATTAAACACATGCACTCACCACTGTTTCCTCCTGAAATCCTAATAAAGGGAACAACAACAACAACAAAAATAGGCATAAACTGAAAGGGACAAAGAGTATGGCAGAAGAGACAACACAACAAAATTTGAAACATGGAAGCAGAAGAATAACTGAGAACAAATATTCCAATCTAGAGAAAGCCCAAAGCTAAATTTGCAGAGGGGGAAAGTAATAACAAGCTGATTCATTCCGTGAAATCCCTGAAAAGGCTCAGGAATTGGAGGAATTAGAGGGTAAAATTGGAGGAAATCTCTGAGAAAGTAGAACCAAAAGATAAAAATGAAAATGAAAAAGAGATGGAAAATGTAAAGATAAGAAAATTAAAGATTTATTTCAGTGTCTAAATAATAAGAGTTTTAGAAAGAAAGAATAGAGAAAATAGGTGATTATCAAATGGGAAAATTTTCCACAACTGTAAGATATGACTTTCTAGAGTGAGAACCCACTAAATGCTCAGCACAATAGATTAAAAAAGACTCACGCCAAGTCACTTCATGCGAAATTTTATTTACTAGGGACAAAAACAAGTTCCTAAATACTTCGAAAGAGAAAAAAGAGGCCACAAAGAGCTAGAAGTAGAAAGGAATTAACTCTTCCATAGCAATGTTTCATGTAAGAAAACAATGGAACGTCTTCAGAGTTCCAATGTTCCCACAAAATTAATTAATAAAAATAAGAAACAACCTGATGTATTTGAACATTATGAAAGGAAATGTATACTTCTGGAGGAATGTTTGGGGATGAATTTGTTATAGGTACATAGAAAACTAAGCAAATAATAAAGAGAGA
>RJWJ010025367.1:0-23963 GCA_004363605.1 Indri indri
TATATATATATATATATATACATTTTTTGTTTTGTTTTAGTTGTCCAGGTCATTTCTATTTTTTAGTAGAGACAGGGTCTTGCTCTTGCTCAGGCTGGTCTCGAACTCCTGACCTTGAGCGATCCACCTGCCTCGGCCTCCCAGAGTGCTAGGATTACAGGCGTGAGCCACCGCGCCCGGCCGAACATGATGTCTTGATATATGTATACACTGTGGAATTAGTAATCAATCTAATTAACATATTCCTTACCTCACATACTTAGCATTTATTTGTGGTGAGAACTCTTAAAATCTACACCCTTGGCGATTTTAAGTATATTATACATTGTTATTAACTAGAATCACCACGTTGTACAATAGATCTCCTAAACTTATTCCTCCCTGTTTAACTGAAACTTTGTATCTTTTGACCAACATCTCCCCAATTCCTCTATCCTCAGCCCCTGGTTACCATCATTCTACTTTCTGCTTCTATATGGGTTCATATGTCTGGCTTCTTTCCCTTGATTTTGTTTGTGAGGTTCATCCATGTTTTGTATGCAGCAGTAGTTTATTCCTTTTCATTGTTGGATAGTATTCCTTTGTATAAACATACCACAATTGCTGATGGTAAATGTTTGAATTGTTTCCAGTTTTTAGCTATTGTGAATATTGCTGCTGTGAACATTCATGTGTGTCTTTTGGTGAACATAGGGTTGTATTTTTGATTGTGTGTGTGTGTGTATACAGCTGCTGAGTCCTAAGATGTGAATAAGTTCAGCTTTAGTAGGCACAGCTGAACACTTCTCCAATATGGCCCTTTATATGCCTATCAGATGTGAATAAGGGTTCTGTTGCTCACATTCTTGCCAACACTTCATCTGACAAGTCATTTTAATTTTAGCCATTTCGATGTTTGTATAGGGGTCTATCATTATGGTTTTAACTTACATTTCTCTTTTTGCCATTTGAAGTTAGCATGTTTGCATGTGTGTATTGGCAATTTGGATTTTTTTTTTTTTTTTTTTGAGAGCTGGGGTCTTGCTCTGTTGCACAAGCTGGAGTGCAGTGGCATCATCATAGCTCACTGTCGCCTTGAACTCCTGGGGCTCAAGTGATCCTCCTGCCTTGACCTTCCGAGTAACTGGGACTACAGGTGTGTACTACCACCCTGGGCTCAAGCGATCTTCCTGCCTTGGCCTCCCAAAGTACTGAGATTACAGGTGTGAGCCACCATGCCTAGCCCAATTTGGATCTTTTGTGGAAAGTCTCTTGCTTATTTTTCAATCGTGTGGTTGTGTGTGTGTGTGTGTGTGTGTGTGTGTGTGTGTGTTTGGTTTGTATTTTTAAAAACACAGAAAGAGTTTCATGGAACATTTGTGAAAAGTGTTGAAATCTATAGTCATGGGGGTTACCTGTCACTGATTATATCCTGAAGTGTTTCTGGGGAAGGAAGAGGAGGACAGGGAAGGATATGTACAGGCATCCAACCCTTTAGCAAGGAAGCTCAGGGTATGTGGCCCAGGGCAACTGTAAAGTTATGAAACCGCTTGAAAGCTTAAAACCATTTAACCTGCAGATGAGTTTGCCTTTTGCAGAAGTCACTCTAGTAAACCAACTACAAAAGTATTGCTGAAAACGTTTTGAAATTACTTTCAGTATATATCTTTTTGAATATTTTTAGTTGCTTTCAAAATGACCTTTGAGCATGTATGTGACTTGGAAAATAGCAAAAGACCTCTCAGAGCCCAGTCCTGTGAATAAGGAACATGCTTCATGGTGACTTCAAACAAAAAGCATTATTTATAAGACTTGTCTGTAAAGGGATGCAACTTCCCTTCTTGGGGAAGACTAAAGATATTAGGGAAGAAGACACCGATTTGGTGATCTCTTTTAAACTGGACAATAATTTATGGGGTATTTACTATTTTGAGTATTGTCATTTTATGATGAAAAGTCAGGGGTTGAGAGAGAGAAAGAGAACACAATTTAGGAGTCAAACTTCACTGTCTCACCTTTTCCTTTTCCCCACTCTGCCTCTGCCCTGTGTTGAGTGAATTACCAAACTCTGTTACAGCCAGAAAAATACATGCTGATGAAGGTCTGTCCTGTCACAGAGCCCCAGGAACTCGACTTGGCCTCTGGTCTCTACAGGATGGGGCTGTGTGGGGACAGGAGTCCTCAGTGGCCTGTGTCGGGCTTCGGGACACACATTCTTCCTAAACACAATTTCTGGGGTCCTGCTGTTCACGGGAGCTCTTCAGGGATTTTCAGTGTCCTGCCAGGGCTCAGAGTTTGACCCATAGGCCTTGCTGTATCTGCTCCTTTTTCTTCCTAACTGGCAAATAACGACCCAGAAAATAATTTAAGACATGTTGATGAATAATGTCACTGTTGGAAATTACGTTCTGTGTAAAAAATAGTCTTTTTCTGGATGGACAGTTGTATAAAATCTGACCAGTAGAGGCAGAATATTGCTGAGTTCTTTATTGTTCATTCATTCCTGATCTTAAAAGAAAATCATCCATTGGTTTTCCCTGAGACAAAGCAGGTTAAAGTCTTTGGTGTGCAGTAAAGACTTTCAGAAATTATTCCTGAAATGAAAAGAGTGCCCAGGCAGGTTGCCCTAGGCAGCTGAGAAACACAAACATGCAGTTGGCCATCCCAGAGGCTGGTTCTCATGCATCCTGGATCACGGGCCCCACCAAACTGGCCTCTTCCACTGAGACTGGGAATATTGTCTAAAAGCTGAGGACATAGAAAGCAGAGCTGCAACCTGTTTTTCTGGTTTACAGTAGTAGTAAAGAAGCCTCTAGACTTCTCTTGAGAGGGACTTCACAGTTGAATAGTTTCTTCATTTGGTGGTTTCTTTGACACCTTTAATGCTGCACCTCCTTGGTTTTCACGACAGAGTACTGGGTTGTGGGTAAGCAGAGAGCCAAATTTCCTATACAGATTAGAATTTTATTCATTTTCATACTATATTCCCTGGATAAAATGAAGTGTCTGAGAAAAAGAATATGAGAACATTTTAATGAAATTCTCCTCTGGTAAGAGATTCATTTTCATCCCACATTTAATTTCTGTAGAGGATTCCCCAGCAGGTGTGATGAGCCAGTGTTACCAAGGAGCAGTTATCCCCCAGGGGCTGTGAACACTTGATGTGGCCACCATCTAAACCCAGTTTCCTTCCAGACTGTATTATCCTACACACGTGTATAGGTTGTACACGTCAGGTTCGGACTTGGCTGGTTGGCATTTGGACTTACGATTCACCTCCTGCCAAAAGGAAGAAACTTATAAATAGTGCTTTGTATTTTGAATTTCACAGTGAACTGAGTAAACACAAAGTATACATTGTGATGGGAGGAGTAGAGGACCTCCCACATCCTTATTTTTTGAGTGGGTGTAACTAATGACTAGTTCCTGGACGTGTAAATAGGATGTAGGTCAGGTTCCACTGGTGTATCCGGCGGAGGTGCGGTAAACACTATCTCCCATAGACGGCCGCATTACCTTACAGGTACAACTGTCTAAAGTTTTTTTTTTTCCTGAGAAGTTTTCATAGAAGTTTTTTTTTTTTATAAGCCTTTGGTTTGTGAATAAGGATCTCATGTCAGGGAATACCTGAGGCTTTCTCCATTTGATATTAATTATACTAATATTAATAGTTAATGGTTGTACTATGTAGTGTGCTGGGTACTGGTGCTGAGGACATTTTGTGATTTCTTTCAACTCTCTTGAGAGACTTGTTGCTATTGTTAGCTTCATTTTGCACAGTCAGAAACCAAGGCTCAGAGAAGTTGTCCCTTGGTCCCAGGGCCACCCAGCTCATCAGTATGACTCCTACCACACCATGCTGCACTGAGGCAGTGAGCAACTGGAGAGTATGGCCAGAACCTGGGGCTATTCCCAAAAAACTGGATATCAAAAGAAAGATCAGACACTTATTAATAGGAAGCATATTGATGTGAGCAACTCCTGCATTTTAAATATGCTCAGCTTAGGCGAGGGATAGGGAAATTAATTGTAGAGGATTTTGAGAAGAAACACATTTTTGGAGGACAGAGACTCCATCGACATTTACAGAAGGGGGAAAGATTTTCAGCTTCTCATAAGGGTGATGGACCTCTATCCTGGAAGGGCTTCCATAGAAAGATATGGTACTTGTCCATGGGTGTTAGGGAGCAATTTTACCTGGAACAACTGTTTCAGTGGGTTTGTGGGTATTACCAGTACCTCTTTCCTCTGCCTCTGGCAAAAGCAAACTTGCAGGGCCAAGCTCCTACGCAGAGGCCCACTTCTTCCTTTGTTTCTATTTCTTGTCCCAGCTTGGGAGAGGAGAAAGGACAGATAAAGATATCATAGTCCTGCTCCCCTTCCTCCCAGGGACACAATGTTATGGTGCTATGTTGAGGTGAAGAGACCCCAGGAAATTCCTCTTTAAGATCCTGCAGGGTTCTGTATTTGCATCTTTCTCAGGCACCTTTTTCATTTTTGTTTTGTATTGAACTTATCTCTGTCTTTTCATTCATTCAGCAAAAGTACATACTGTGTGTAACCAGTTTCCATGGTGAGCAAAACCAGAAAAGGTTTCCACTTTTATAGAATTTTTTACAAGAGGCTGTATACAAAAATAATTGCATAAAGTGTTACATGACAACAGTTGTAAGTGCTCCATGGGGTACGTGTTTGAGAGGATATGGCCTAGTCAGGGAAATTGGGGCAGCTTTCCTAAGGGAGTGATGGTGAGCTGAGATCTGATGGATGAGTAGAAGTTAAGAAGGGAGGAGATGACATTACAGAGGTGGCAGAATGTGCAAAGGCCCTGTGGTGGGAGGGATATTGGCATGAGTGAGGGACAGTAAAAGGCCTCTGTGGCTGGGAGTGGAGGATATAGGTATGAGACAGTCTTTTCCCTGGAGCCATGAGGTTCCTAACATGAATTTGAAGTGATCAGATGTACAAGATTCACTTTGGTTGCAGTAAAGGGGTGGTCAAATGAATTATAGGGGTCCAAGAGAAGATATGGATGGGCTAGTTTAGAAGGTAGTGTAGAGCAAA
Source organism: Indri indri (assembly GCA_004363605.1). Classification (NCBI taxonomy): domain Eukaryota; kingdom Metazoa; phylum Chordata; class Mammalia; order Primates; family Indriidae; genus Indri; species Indri indri. The sequence continues at coordinate 5,044 of RJWJ010025367.1, forward strand.
ATGTTGGTAGCCTGACCAGGGTGGTGAAGATGGAGAGAACTGGGTGGAGGTGTAGAGAAATAGAGGTGATATGCCTGGATGTGGTGACGATTTGGGAAGTGCACGCTGAGAAAGATGGAGGCACCAGAGACAGCTCCTCAGTCTCTAGCTGGCATGATTGGATGATGGTGGTGCCATTGCATGGATAATCATGTCTCCCCGAGTAGACCATAGGCTATTCGATAGCAAGATCTTTCTCTAATTTAAGTTTAAATCATCACCGTGTACCTTATGGTAGGACTTGGTTAACTTTTGTTTAGTGAGTAGGAGGAGTTCCTTGAGAAAGACGGCACGCGTGCTTGGTGGGAAGCAGCAGTTAGTGCACCAATTAGTGTGACTGGGGCAAGAGAAAAGGTCCACAGTTGGAGTAGAGCCCCAAAGGCATTTAACTATATAGGGCTGTGCCTCGAATATTCAGGAAGCATTTCCAAATCATTTTGAACCTCTCAGCACTTAGAAATCTACATTTTTCCATTTATGCTATATTTAACCCTTCTGATCCTCAGTTTCTCCATCTGTGGGATAAGCCTAGTAACACCAGCCTTCTGGGGTGTCTGTGAGGGTTATATTTAACAACTGAAATGTGAGGGGTTTTAAGTTAATTGAAGGATTCTGTCCATCTGCGCTTGCTTTCCCCTGTAGTCCTCCCCACCACTGGTGGGCACTGCCTCCCAGAGGGCACAGCCCCATAATGACAGTTGACTTAGTAGATGAGGCATTGCTCTTGGGTGAGTGCTCGTGCTTAGCTAAATGCCTCTGTTTCTTTTCTCACCCAATCCTTCTGTACAATGACGAGTTAGTGGGTGAGTTTTCGGTTGATACAATTCTGAAGACTTGGGGAGAGATGAGTGAAAGATAGATCTAGTTTCTTTTTTATTGAGATTGTTTTCAGATTTCAGGTCCTAGAGTGCTCAAGGCTCGTAACAACCCCAGGATTCAGAGTGGGCTGAGGACAAGTGATTCCTTAGTCCCAATCCTCAGGGTAGAGCAATGCGAGATGACCCGCCACCAACCTTCCTGAAGACCAGAGAGAGGATAATTCCAGTGTGGCGACTGCCATCTGGAGCAGTACTCCCACCGCGCTTTATTCCTGCAGAAGAGAATGCCCGCACCATGTTTGGGACTTTGTCCAAAACTATTTGCCTGTTCTTGGTCTGTTTTCCTCTTATTTGCGTATATTGTTTTAGTAGGTTTTGCGTTTCAAGACTCTATTTTTTCCGTCTGTCGCTTCAAACATTCTGTCTTTCTGTCTGTATTTCTTTCTATCTTTACCACTGTATTTATTGTGTATTTTCCACTTTTCACTTTCTTTCGAAACTCAGTGATACCCTCGTCCATTTCATCCTTTAGTTGGAAGCAAGGCATTTCTTAGGCTCTTTCTTAGGTCCAAGAGTCACCTTGTGGTATTTCTACTCTACTGTGCTGATGTGTTGTCCTAAGCATGCTATTGATAAGCATGTTCCTCTTTAAAAATAACTAGAGATAATGGGAAATAATAGTATGTGCCAGATTATCCTTGTTTGTCCTGTACATTGGGATATATAAAACTGAATAATTCCTTGGAAGATACATATAGGCATCTTTCAAAAATATTTTGTACTACTCAGTCATTTTTATTTCATAAACTGGCATTTTTGTAAAAATAGAAGTTTACTCTTGTGTTGAGATGATTGAAGCAGATTTATTGTCTATTTGGTTTTTTGAAAACTTTTTATCTTTTAATTGAAATAGGGAACTTATCTCTTTCTAGAAAGGATCTGTTCTGTGTATATCATAAAATCCATTGTTTTTAAGCAGGAAAAGACCTTAGATATCTAATTAACCATTTTGTCCTTTGTTCTTCTCACACTCTCTTCTTTCTACATACCTCTGTTTTACAGGTTAGGAAACTGAGTCTGTGCAGTTCTACCATGAATCAATAGTAAACTCAGGGCTCTTAATTCCAACCTCTTGATTTCTTGGCTTAATGCGATATTCTATAATTTTAAAATATATCTAAGACTCTTCATTTTAAAATCTAACTTTCAGTTTAAAGTCATTCTCTCTTAGAAATGGTTTCCTTGGTTTCTATTATATTAACCAAAGCTTTTTTTCTTTTTTTTTTTTTTTTGAGACAAAGTCTCACTCTGTTGCCCTGGCTAGAGTGAGTGCCGTGGTGTCAGCCTAGCTCACAGCAACCTCACACTCCTGGTCTCAAGCAATCCTTCTGTCTCAGCCTCCTGAGTAGCTGGGACTACAGGCATGCGCCACCATGCCCAGCTAATTTTTTCTATATATTTTTAGTTGTCTGATTAATTTCTTTCTATTTTTAGCAGAGATGGGGTCTCGCTCTTGCTCAGGCTGGTCTCGAACTCCTGAGCTCAAACGATCCGCCCGCCTTGCCCTCCCAGAGTGCTAGGATTACAGGCGTGAGCCACTGCACCCGGCCTCAAAGCTTTAATTGGTTCAGTACAAGGGGAGAACTAAGCAATGGCTTTGTCTTGTTCTAAAATTAATATAACGATTTATAGCACTATAAATAATTATTGAATTTGGCAACATTATTGGTGTGTGTGAATAAATAATTCTGAAGTATACTGATACTTTATAGTATACTGGTCTGGCCAAATTTTCATTTGTAGGAAATGGGATATGTGTTGAAACATATTGTCGCTTCTCTATCATCTTGGTCTTTATGAGGGGCAAGTCCTTGAACTTGTGATTTGTTTCACTCTGAGTTTGTGTAGGAATTCAGGATGTGTTTCATTAATTATCATATAGGGTGTTGGGAAATTCTCATAACAGTTAATTTAAATCCACCTTAATTAAAAATAAAGAACATGTTATGTAACAACAGGATTTTGTTCTTTCTTTTAAAGAGGAGGTGGGAATCCATGAGTCAGATGAAGACAGGCCTCAGCAATTTCAGAAAGCATGAGGATTACAGCCTTAAAGGCCCAGGAGCAGTGGATAAGAACCCATCAGTGTTGTCAGCCTGTATTGTGCCCTGGTGTTTAAGTGGATATTGAAGCTATGTGTAACTGGTGATCTATGATCTAGCTATTTCCCTTTAAAAGCTGTTTAAAATCAATTCTCCTGTTTCCTTGCCCAGCACAGCAAGCATTTCGTTTACTATACTGCCCCTCAGAATGAAGAATCCTTGAGGGAATACTGTTTTATCCTCAGCTTAAGGTCTTAGAGTCATGAATAATTGGCAGATACTGGCCTTAAAAAAAGGCAAGAGACTAGTTGTTAGAATCCACAGGGCTTGTACAGGGATAAGGGTGCTGAGAGGAGAGCTGGGAAGGAAGTGGCCAGGCTCTCCTGGCGAGTTGATGAGCACCTTGGCTTCCTTTGCCCGTTAGGCTGCCCACAGACCTGCCATTTTTCCTTTCTTATAAGGCAGAGTGCTGTCCCAGTGCCGTGGTCAGGCAGGCATGGAAGACTGGACTTTGGGCCACTAGGGCTGTTCACCTCTGCTCCTCCAGCCTGTTGGACTGCTCCACCTCTCTTTCCCAACTTACTCTCCATGATCATTTGATACTATTCTGAAAGGCTTGAAGTGTCCTGGTGGCATTGACCTCCTTATCCATCTTCCATCTTTGCTGTCATTCTTCAAACCCAGTCAAGGATCACTACCTCTCGGAAGCCTTTTGTTGACCGTTGAACTTCTACACAAGGCAGAGTCGATCTGTTTTAATTCTGGGCCACATATAACTTATCACGCTCAAGTCTGATTATTTGCTTACATCTGGACTGAAATTTGAGAGCTGCGGCTGTGACTTGTACATTTTGTATCCTCAGCATGGCACCTGTTATAATTTAGGTGCCCAGAAGGGACGGATGGATGGATGGGTGGGGCACACTCAAGGAGAGCTTCTGAGAAGGGAGCGGAGGAGAGAACACATTTTTAGCTGGGATACGTGGGAAAGGCTTTCGGTGTGAATGAGAGAGTTGTTTCTGCTACATGCATTCTGAAAAAGATGGATAGTAGGGAATAGAAATGTGTGCTTGGGAGAATAAGCCTGAGCTGTGCCATTTCTTTCAGGGTGGAAACCAAGTAATTGGCAAGGGATGACATCGAGTCATTTGGCTTCCCTTCTTTAACACATTGCCCCACTAGAAAAAAATGTTTTCCTTGGGACCACAGCATTTTAATATGAAAATAGAATAAAAACTTCGAAAACAAAATGATCCTTTCTAGTTTAATGAAAAAGTTGGTATTTTTTATTGTTTTCTATGTGTGAGTTATATGCAACTTGAAAAATAGTTCTCACAGCTCCCAACGTGAAGAGACGTGTGAGTTACATATGCTTCACGAGGCCCCGGGCTCTAAACTAGCATGAGTTGAATACTAATCACATGGCAGTGATCTGGGATCTTTACTGAAACATCCAGTTCCTTATATGTAAAATGGGATAGTAACTTTAGGAGATAGGTTCTATTACTAATGTGAGGATTAATTGGCACTTTGCAAGTGCTCAGCTCCCTGCCTTGCATGCAGTGAGGGCTCAGTGAGGTAAATGGTAGCTAATCCTGTTATTATTGGCCTCTGGTGTGTGATAGAATCAAGTAGTGCCTGTCATAAATGTTCTGAGGCAGAATTCTCCTGCTCCCTGGAATACTCTTAGATTCATAGGTAACCACAAAATGGAAGTCCAGGTGTTGGGATTCATTGGAAATGGAATTATGCATTCTCTTTCCTCTTCTTAATTATGTAGTCTGTCTTTTTATTAATAGAAAGCAAAGCACCTACCAGTTTCTCAGGGAAAGCTTTATATTCCTGCCAGCACTTGGGTCTAAAAGAAATTTTTCACATGAGGCATTATATGGGAGTCTTTCTGGTTGTTTAAAAGAATATATTTATATATGAACACACCTTGTACGTATTGTGGGTTCAGTTCCAGACCACCGCAAGAAAGTGAATGTTGTAATGAAGTGAGTCACGAATTTTTGTTTCCTGGTGCATATAAAGGTTATGTTTGTATTATACTATAGTCTATTAAGTGTATGTCTTAAAAACAATGTACACACCTGAATTAAAAAATACTTTTCTTGCTAAAAAATGCTAATGGCGATCTGAGCCTTCGGTGAGTCCTCATCTATTTTCTGGTACAGAGGTCTTGCCTTGATGTTGATGGCAGTTGACTGATCAGGGTAGTGGTTGCTGAAGGTTGGGGTGGTTGTGGCAATTTCTTAAAATAAGACAACAATGAAATTTGCTGCATCAATTGACTTCCTTTCATGAAAGATTTCTTTGCTGTTTGATAGCATTTTACCTGCAGTAGAACTTCTTTCAAAACTGGAATCTGTTCTCAAATTCTACTACTGCTTTATCAACTCAGTTTATGTAATATTGTAAATCCTCTGTTGTTACTTCAGTAACATTCACAGTGTCTTCATCAGGGGTAGATGCCATCTAACGAAACTGCTTTATTCATCCATAAGAAGCAACTCTTTATCCATTCAAGTTTGATCATGTGATTGCAGCAATTCAGTCACATCTCCACTACTAATTCTAGTTCTCCTGTGATTTCTACCACATCTGCCGTAACTTCCTCTGCTGAAGTCTTGAACCTTTCAAAGGGTCGGAATCAACTTCTTCCAAACTCCTGTTAATGTTGATATTTTGACCTCCTCCCATGAATCACAAATGTTCTTAATGGCATCTAGAATGGTGAATCCTTTCCAGGAGGTTTTCAACTGACTTTGCCCAGATCCATCTCTGGCAGACTAACAGTTTTTTGTTTTGTTTTGTTTTGTTTTGTTTTCTTAAATAAGAAGACTTGAAAGTCAAAATTTCTCATTGATCCCTGGGGCTACAGAATGGATGTTGTGGTGGCAGACATGAAACTAACATTAATCTCTTTGGGCGTCTCCCTCAAAGCTCTTGGGTGACCAGGTGGATTGTCAATGAGCAGGAATATTTTGAAAGGAATCTTATTTTCTGAGCAGTAGGTCTCAACAGTGGGCTTAAAATAATCAATAAGCCATGCTGTAAACAGATGTGCTGTCATCCAGGCTTTGTTGTTCCATTTATGGAGCATAGGCAGAGAAGATTTAGCATAATGCTTAAGGGCCCTAGGATTTTTGGAATGGTAAGTGAGCATTGACTCCAACTTAAAGTCACCAGCTGCATTAGAGCCTAACAAGAGAATCAGTCTGTCCTTTGAAAGTTTGAAGCCAGGCATCGCCTTTTCCTCATTAGCTGTGAAAGTCCTAGATGGCATCTTCTTCCAGTGTAAGACTCTTTTGTCTGCATTGAAAGTCTGTTGTTTAGTGTGGCAACCTTCATCAATTATCTTAGCTGTATCTTCTGGATAACTTGCTACAGCTTCTACATCAGCACTTGCTGCTTCACCTTGCACTCTTGTGTTACGGAGATGGCTTCTTTCCTTAAACCTTGAGAACCAACCTCTGCTAGCTGTACCCTTTTCTTCTGCACCTTCCTCATCCCTCTCAGTGTTCATAGAGTTAACGAGAGTTAGGGAATTGCTGTGGATTAGCTTTTGGCTTATGGGGATGCTGTGGCTGTTTTGATCTTGTATCCAGGCCATTCAGACTCCCCCTATATCGTCAATAAGGCTATTTTGCTTTCCTGTCATTCATGCATTCACCAGAGTGTACTTCAAATTTACTTCAAGAACTTTTTTTTTGTTTGTTTGTTTTTGCATTCACAATGTGGCTGTTTGGTGCAAGAGGCCCAGCTTTCAGCCTATCTTGGCTTTTGGTATGCCTTCCTCACTAAGCTCAATCATTTCTAGCTTTTAATTGAAAGTGAGAGATGTGCGACTCTTCCTTTCACTTGAACAATTAGAGGCCATTGTAGGGTTGTTACGTGGCCTAATTTCAATATCGTTGTATTTCAAGGAATAGGGAGGCCTAAGGAAAGGGAAAGAGATGGAGAATAAATAGCTGGTTGGTGGAGTAGTCAGAACACACACATTTATTAAGTTTGCCATCTTATATGGGTGCCCCCCAAAAATTTCAATAGTAACATGAAAGATCAATGATCACAGATCAACATAACAGATATAATAATAATGAAAAAGTTTGAAATATTGCAAGAATTACCGAAATGTGGCCCAGAGACACAAAGTAAGCACTTGATGTTGGAAAAATGGTGCTGATGGACTTGCTTGACACGGGGTTGCCACAAACCTCCAATTTGTAAAAAACGTAACATCTGCAAAGTACAGTAAAGCAAAGCACAACAATAGAATGAGCTACATTTGTATTTATGCATTACTGGTTCTATTTTGATATGGAAGCAAGTTAGGTTGGTTTGGGACAGCTTGATTTTGGCGTATGAATGCTATTGTTTGTATGTGTACATTTCTGTCCCTGCAACTAGAAAGCCATTTAGAAATCAGCGATAGGGGTTATTGTAGTTCCTAGCAATATTTATGTATGCATGCAGTCATTCTTTCATTCATTCATTCATTTCCTGCTCTCTGTATCACTGCTTTTCTCACATGGTCCTTTAGTGCTAGATCCAGCAATTCTTAAAAAAAATTCTTTTTAGAATGGTCTAATGATGACAGCCATTTTCGTGTACCTCTGAACCCCTTCTTCTCCGAGTACTTTATAATCTGTCTGCTGCTGGTTGGGTGTGTGACTGCTTTTACTTGTTGCCTGACTATGGATCAGTCCTGCCATAGTGAATTTCTGAGCAAACGAGAAAGGGGATGTGATCCATACCACAAGTAAGGTGGTATGGATCCATTGTCCTCTTTCTAATTCCTAATTCTAAAAGGCTCTGAAAACTCTTCTTACTCATTTGGTGGCAAGATCTGACTTGAACGAATGGGAGTCTATTTATATTCTTCATTTATCTTATTGCATGGGATTATTTGTAAGTTTTGCTGCAGCAGTCTTACTGTGTTTGAGTATGGGTGCTGACCTAGATCCTACTGGGAGCATAAGGTATTTGTACCATGTTACCTTTCTAAAATGTCAAAAATTCTGAATTCCAAAACACATCTGACCTTAGGGGATTTAGATAAGAGATGTGTACCTGTAATATTTTTATTGGGACCTCTGAGCCGTTTTTCAGTTGACAATCTTCCCTTGAGATTCTCTTCTTGGCACCCTGTTTTTGTGGTATGCAAATAAGGATCTCTCTTGCCTGTCACTCAAAGAATATTTATTGAGCTACTGTAGGTTGGGCTTTGTACGAGGTCTGGGGACTACTGATAAGAATAAGGTAGGAGGGGGGAGGAGGAGATGGGTAAATTCACACCTAACAGGTAAAGTGCACACTAACTGGGTGAAGGGCACACTTATAACTGACTCAAACTGTACAAAAGAAAATTATGTAACCAAAATGTGTGTACCCCCATAAAACTCTGAAATGAAACTAAAAAAAAAATAGAGAATAAGGCATTGATCCTCACTGTCCTGCAGATGCTCAAAGCCCCATGATAATGTGGAAGATGCAATAATAGTAATCTGTGGAGTCCTGGGTTTGGCAGGATAATCACACCCAGAAACCCCACCAAAAATGTAAAGGCAAAGAAATGCAGAAGAGAATGTCATCAGGAAACAGCCGTATATTTGCTGTGGTCTTTGAAAAATAAAGCCAGGGAAGAGGCTATAGAGAAGGCAGTTTTTGCAGGACCTTATCTACCAAGCTAACCAGTTGAGTGTTTATCCTTTGGCAATAAGGAATCTTTAAGCCTGGGAATGGGATGATTAGTTTTTCATTTTAGGAGTCCTAGAACTTCATCTTAAGGGACCTCAAAAGGAAATCATTGCAATATTCTGGGCAACAGAACCTTTTTCTGGTGTCACTAATGATACTTTACATTGTGTAGTGCTTTCAGGTTTGCAGATTTTTCTTCTGCCTTAATTTCTTTTGTGGTAGCCCTGAGGGATAATAAGTAAGGAAACAGGTTCAGAGAAATGACTTGCCCAAGGTCACATCTAGCAACTGGCTGCACCAGGTCTCCTAATTTCACATCCAATGCTGCTTGGGCATGATGTTGAAACATTTAATATGTTGCTCAGTTACTAAGAATACTTAAAGGTAATCTGCCACTTGCGTATCATTTATGTTTCCCCGTAGATTTGACTGGCAGCTCCTTGAGGACTTCCAGTATTGCATTTGGCGTGCCTTTGACAGAAAGGCAGACTCAGGACAGGCACCACCAAGAGCCAGCACAGAGCTAGGAAGAAGGAACATTTACGAAACAGAGGCAACGTCATTTTCCTTAATATATATCTCATCATGTGCACTTGTTTTCCAGTTTCTTTGTTTAAAACACTGCTGCAGGTGTTGTGGGGAATACAAAATGTAAAACAATTAGATTTAAATAAAAAAAGGCTTGTCATGAATTAAGCCTATCTGACTTATTCAGATGCCACACTCCAAAATTTTTTGGCTTTTGCAACACATTTTCTTTTTAATGGATGTTGGGTGTTGAAATCAAAAGGCCTCCTGCACAGGTTGATTAGAACTATTAGGCTTACACATGTGCTTTGCATTAGTTTGTGCAGTAATTAGTCACAATGTGGCACCTTTCCAAATGGGCCTTTTTTTTTCAAAACAAACAAAATCATTAAATGGACAGTTTATTACCGAAGAAAGTCTTAGGTTGACTAAATGCTCAATAATAATACTTCCCAAGTGAAAATCATCTTGTGAATCACATTTAAAATTAATTGTCAACTCTAAGTTTTTGTGCCAGCTTGCTCCCTGCTGAGTTAGCAGTGAAATTAATGATACAGTCATTTTCTTACACACCTGGCATATGTTGCTATTTAAGCTAGCAGTATTCCTAGGCTGTCTAGGAGTTAGAGAATAGTCACGTTCTAAATTATTCTTAGAATCCATGTCAATTTAAAAGTATTACTAAGTTGATTCATTTATAATTTTCCTTTACCGACTTTGTGTCAGAAAAGCTTTTGGGGCCCCAGAAGGAACTCTAGCGATCATTCAGACTCCAGAACAGGAGTAGGGGGAGAACAGATTAGGAAACTGATCCTGTGGGGCCAAGTCCATTCTTGAATGTACTAACTTTAACTTTGTGTAAGCCTCTGAGCCTCTGGTTTCTTATCTGTGAAGTGATGCTTCTGATAAAGTTTTCACAGATTCTAAGACATACATTTTTGTTTATTTTACATTTTAACATATCTGAAAACAAGATACCTTTTACAGATATTGTGTGTGTCATGGTTAAATTTGTCATAGTTTTTTCCCCCAGTATGATGAGGCATGCAATATTGGTCCATCTTACAATCAGCGATTTCTTATATTTGCCAAAATATGGTAATATTTGCACTAGTAGCATCCTGGGTTTTTTTTTTAATTTTGTTTTTATTTCAGCATATTACGGGGGTACAAATGTTTAGGTTACATATATTGCCTTTGCCCCACCTGAGTCAGAGCTTCAAGTGTGTCCATCCCCCAGACGGTGCGCACCACTCCCATTAGGTGTGTATGTACCCATCCCCTCCTCCACCTCCCATCTGCCCGACAGCCGATGAATGTTACTACTGTACGTGCACATAAGTGTTGGTCGGTTACATCCTGAGTTGTTGTCAGGAACAAATCAGATAATATATTTGCTACAAAACTATGGCTATGCTAACAAACAACTGAGCAAAAGCACTTTTGGACATCCCTTGACAATCTTTCTCCCTTTGTATTTGTTATGATGTAACTTTATTTCTATGTATCTTAAAAATGGGAAGAGATAGAAAATGGAAACTGCAAATTTAGATGAATTAAGATATTAAATATTTTTCTAGAATATTGGAAGTAACAAAAGAATTTCAATGTAGTCTTACAGTTGACTTACTGAAAGATTTTTCTTTTCTTTTTAAACAATGCCTCAGTCATGTTGATCCTATTCCAAAGAGTTCCACAGAAAAGAAACTTTTCATGATACATTTGTAGTATAATGCACCCCTATTTTACATTACACCTAATAGAATATAATGTCACCAAGTTCAAACTATGGTTAATAATTAAAGACTTTAGAAGAGCATATCTTTTTTAAAACACGTATATCATTTTGATAAGTTTTTTTATGTTGGCGAAATATACAGAACATAAAATTTACCGTTTTAACCATTTTTAAGTGTACAGTTCAGTGGCATTAATTACATTCACATTGTTGTACACCATCACCACTATCCATCTCCAGAAATTTTTCATCATCCCAAACTGGAACTCTATACCCATTCATTATACAATAATTTTTTAACCATTTATTCTTAATGGTCCCCACTTGTTTATAAATGAGGTAGTTATTTGCATCCTTGACATTCTGTTAAAAGTTTCCATTGTCTTTGCTGAAGATTTTAAAATGCTTTTTAGAGATTTGTAGTACCAATATTCAGGTTAGGATTGCTTTTTATGACTCCTTATTTAAAACTGCTAATGCCAAAGTAACAAGTTGTCTCCACTCAGCACCCTGTTTCCTTGCCAGGGAAGAGGCCAGGGAATAAGAATGCCAGGGAAGGCCGGCTTTGGGTAGGAGACGGGTGGGGGGTAGGAAGATCATGAATTTCATTTTGACAAATTGAATTTGAGATGAGTTTGAGGCATCCAAGAGATGATGTTGAGTAGGCAGTTGAATTTGTGAGTCAGAGATAAAAATGCAGCATTTTCAGCATAAAGATGGTAGGTGAAGACTCAGTGTTGGATGAGATCACCTAGGAAACGAGTAGAGAAAGGATTGGAACTGGAGGTTGACAAGCCACCTTCAGCCAGCAAACCTGTTTTATTTGGCCTGTGTAGTGTTTTTAAAATATTTGAATGAGTTGCTGTAGCATATATGTATGTTTTTTTGGCTGCCCAGAATATATTTTCTTTTGGTAGCAACACCTTAATTTCCTTTCGAGAAATCTTCTGTCCTCCAATCTCAGGCTTTGTGCTTCAGATAAAGTTCTGTCTCTGACTCTGAATGAAGTGTGTGACCCAGGGCTGGCCAATCATTCCCCGAGTTGCCTCGCCACAATAATTGGTTTGAGAATGGGTTTATCATCCAAGTTGGCCCAATCAGAGAGAATTTTGAGACTGTAGGCAATCTCCAGGAAGAGAGAGCTTCTTGTTTGCTGCTTAAACCTGGCAGGATGTGGGCCAGAGGTCTAGCAACTGCCTTGCTACCCATAGGGTACAGCTTATCTAAGAATGGGGACACAAAGAAGAAGTAGAATCCAGATAGAAAAACCAGTCCTGATCATGTTGATAAAACTCTGTGCTAAGCTGTACCTCTAGGTTTTTCAGTTAAGTTAACCAATACATTCTCCTTTTGGTGCAACCTAGTTTGAACCAGGATTTCTTTTACTTTTACACCAGAAAGACTTTTAATTGACACAGTTGCCAAGACTTAAAAATTGTGAGTTTTCATATGGAAATTAGAATTTTCAGCTTGAGCTAAGTAATTATTGTTCTAGTAGGATCATTGGCTATTTTATTATAGTCCATACCACTCCCTATTGTCATCTTACCCTAATGCCTAAGATCTGTTGCCAATTATCCTGCTAGTTCTGCTGTGTTTTAAATTGTAGGGTTGAGAGGGAAATAAAAGTAAACGCTACTTCACTGAATTATGTTCCTTTCTTACCTCTATGGGTATTTGCACTTTCAACTTCTCATGTAGAGTGAAAAGAGAAGGGGGCCTTGGTTCAAGCTTGGAGGAGCTTGAACCCTAAAGAATAGATGGAAGAGGACGAGTCTGTAAAGAGAAAGGAGCCAGGGCAGTAGAAAGGAAAGTATTGGTCATAGAGGCCAGGGTAAGGGGTGTTTCAGGGAGACATTGGTGAACATTGCCAAGATGTCAGCTGGTTTGAATTTGGTAGTAAAGAGGTCTCTATTTTATTGACCTGAGCTGGAGCTGATTCAGTGGGCAAGGGGGCCAAGCCAGATTGGACTGGGTTGAAAAATGAATGGACAGTGGAAAAAATAGAGACACTCAAGGAGGACAATTTCTATTTTTTCCTGTGAAGGGAAGTAGAAAAATAGGTCAGTAGCTAGAGCCATGCGAGGTTGAGTTGGAGTGCTTTAAAGGCAGAACTCGAGTGTGGTGAAGTGCTGGTGGGAAAGATCTGGCTGAAAGGGAGTCTAGTTCATTAGATAAACAGGGGAGGAAAGGGGTAATTGATCACGTAAGCCTGAGAAGCTAGGATGGAGTGGAATCTAAAGCCCAAATGGAGTGGTTGGCCTTAGATGAGAGGAGGGAAGAAGATGCTACAGGGGAGAAGCTGAGGGCTGCTCCAGATGAAAGTTAATCTGATAGCAGGAGGTGCTGTGTGAGATGGCTTCCATTCGGAGAATGGGGGTGAGGGTGGTGTGCACCTCTCTGTTTTTGAAATATGTACTAGGAGCAATATTTTATAGGGAAAAATATGTCTTTAATCTCTTTGTGTTACTTTAGAAAATGTTAAGTCATTTAAACCTCTTGAGTCAGAAGGGGTAGAGGTTTGAGAGTGAAATAGTAGTTGAGGAGAGTGAGAGAATGAGTTGGTGAGAGAAATGTGGGGTTGCCCAGCCTTGGTTGAGGACTCGTTTGCAGTTAGGACTCATGAAGGTAGAGTGACACTGTCTGCCTGTGTGTGCTTTCTCCAGTGCCCAGGTGCTCAGGTGTAGACACAGTACGCATCACCTAAGGCTGGAGTTAGGCAGAAGGGGAAGGACAAAGGAGGGTGAGCAAGGTAAGTTAGTGCATTTGGCAGCGGTGCTGTAGAAAGTATGTTATCAAATTGATGGCCTTTAGAAGGGAAGTAGAGTAGGAAGGGGTGACGTGAAACTTCTGATGAGGCCCAAATGGTTTGTCACAGTGAAGGGGATTTTAATAAGGAAGCTGAAGCTGAGGATATTGTAGTCAAAAGGTGAAATATTTGGGTGGTGGGTGGCTCAGGTGGAGTGGAGGAGATGGTGGTTGGATGTGAAGCCCTCAGAGAAGAGACCAGAGTGTCAATGGATTTTGATATTGAGGTTGCCCATACTGGTTGTAGGATTAGGGGAGGAGAGGAAGATTTTGGCCAGGATTCACACGATGTAATTGGGTTGACTGTTTATTAATAACAGATTTTCCATTTTTCAGTGGAAATTCAGCTGGGAGAGTATATGTAAATGGTTTGGCGCACACCTCTCTGTTTTTGAAATATGTACTAGGAGTGATATTTTATAGGGAAAAATATGTCTTTAATCACTTTATGTTACTTTAGAAAATGTTAAGTCGTTTAAACCTCTTGAGTTCATACAGTTTTCAGTTACCGGGATAATTTGGTGTTCTTTTTTTTTGCCTTACATGGTCATGTTGCTTCTGAAGGTAACTGACAGTGCAATCAAAACCTTCAAGAACAGGACAAGTTTAACTGAATCTTTTGTGGCTCTCACTGTGATGAGCTTCGAAGGGAGAGTTAGTAGGAAGCTATGTTAGAGACATCTGTTGTTATGTGTAATGTGTGTTGGGTTTTGGCAGTAACTGAAACCGAGCAAGCCCACCAGTCTGTAGTTTATATGCAATAATTCTGAGAGCTCAAAAAATACTTCTCTGAATGGCAAGGCTTTGGAGCCAGCATTTCTTATACTTGACAGGGAAGGGAGTTTGAAAGACTAACCAAGAAAAAATTTTATAATAAGATACTAAATCCAATCCTCTCAAAACAGCTGAAGGTTGTGATAAAAATCCTCACTAAGTAATCAGAATGCAGAAATCTATAATCTGGAAAAAAAAAAAAAAGAAAGAATTTGAGCATGTAGTCTTTTAGATACAGCTCTATTTGTTACTGATTCTGAAAAAATTAGCTAAATGGCAAAGCACAGGGCAGGAGCGTCCAGGTTTTCAGGCTGAGGATGATAAGAAAAGATGGCAGGAGAAGTCCAGCAGCACTCAAAATATCTTCCGTGGAATGAAATGTTTTATAGCCTAGAGCGGCTTTGCTGCCAACCAGGCAACTCACTCTGCTTTCTTTAGATGTATCTCTTATTCTTTCCCAAGGAACCTGTTCATTCATCCCTCCTTTTGCCTTTACTTTTCCCCTTCCTGACACCTCTCTTCCCCTTTCTCCATGTCTCATCCATTTTCCCATTCCCAGCAAGGCCAAAACCAAGTCTGACATGATACGGATCTTTCGTTTCTTTGACTCCTTTGTGTTTATTGTTTGTGTAATTTACTATGTTAACTCTTTGATAGATTCATAGGTTAAGATTATGAGAATACTTAATTCTCAAACCATTCTCAAAGTAAGAAGCACTTCTCTACCCAACTCAAGGCTTATGAATCCACAGTTCCTTTAGACCCTGGTGTATTCAAGAGTCCTGAGACTAGGGTTCTCCCATCTGGGGCTTCAGTCCTTTAAGGATTGCTTCACTTTTCTCTAATAAGAAGAGTAAATAGTTGCTGATGGGCATTGTATCTTCTTGACTTCTACTATCTTATACTATTTTACCCAAGTGATAATTCTAGCCCTGCCTCGATTGTTTCTTCTTGCTCCCAAAATAATAACCACCTGCTTTGTTCTTAGCATTTTTCTAAGGACAAATAGTTCATTCTGCACACAAGTCATTTGTAGCTGTTTATTTTCCTATGCTTTCGTGTACATCCACACTAGGTATTTAGAAAGCCTGTAAATGTGGAAGATGAGGTACAAGCCCACCTAGCATTGCCTCTTGTGCTCAGCAGAGCAGAAGAGGGTTGAATTAAATTGCAGCCAAGGAGCCCTAGCCTCCTTAAGATCCTCCAGGAAGTCTCCGTTGAGATGGCAAACTGCCAAGAATGGTGCCTGGCACATAGTGGGTTATTCATTAGTGGTAGCTTTTCTTATTGGGGCTGGGTAGCTGATCAGAAAGATTGTACATTGAAGAGTTTTAAAAATTAAGAACTTACCCCTAGGCAGGACAAGGCTGGAAACAGATCTCAGCATCTACAATGTTACCTAGAAGGAAGCTGAGGCCTAGAGAGGTTGGTGACCATCCCTAGGCCATGCCGTCTATACTGGCATATTGGGACCAGATGCAGGTCTCTGGGTTCCTGAACCAGGATTTTTCTACTACACCAAGCTGCATGACTGAAAAGTCACTCTTGGAGGAGGAGTGTGGAAAGACAGAAGGAAATAGATAGAATGTCAGGAGAGTACCCTAACCCTGGGTGGTAATGCCAAAGAATAGTATGGAGTATAGAGGCTTGGTCCCCTGATGTTTTATCACATTACTCCTCTCTGATGGTTAGTTTCTACTTCTAGTGCTTTTCAGTAAATTCTAGGTCAGTACTTTGGGAAGCCAGGAGAGTTTGGGGTCTTGGGGATACTTACAGCCTTCTGTAATATTAAAGGTCATTGCTTTGAGGATACATCTGGCAAAGAGAGGAGTCTGGGCTCAGAGAGACCTCTGGGCCTTGTGGGAACTGTGGGGGGTGTCTAGAAAATTGCCGCCTAGGCCTCGGGGAGGCACTCAAACTCAGTACTTAGCTACTAGTGTGTCGCAGACAAGTCAGAAGTCACGGGCAGTGGCTGGGGTCTGAGATGTACTAAGAATCTCTGGGAGTCCTGTTTGTGTGCAGTGCAGGAAGGATGGGAAAATAAAGAAGTAATACAACACAATGATGGTTGAACAGAAAGGAAAATATACAAGATAGGTTACAGATTTTCTGGATGTGCTGAGGTGGGGGAAGTATATAGTTGCATTGTGTGTTATAGAGAAGTCCTGTGTTTACTCAGGGAGAAGATCCATGGGTGAGCCACAACCAAGAGCATCTGGATGGAGGGAGAATTCAGGATAGATACGTGAGCAAACTGAACAAGTACTGAATTTGAGCAAGTGGATGGCAAGCTGGGATTCAAAGCTAGGCAGTTTAGCTTCACAGTTAGAGCTCTCAACCACTGTGTACCTGTCTGTCTTGCTGAGCTGCCCACTGTGATCCAAGGCCTGGGAGAAATAACTAGGCCCAATAAGCCCTCACTGTCTGGATGCTGTCTTCCACCCGTGTTTGTTCTGGGAGTTGGAAGTAAACTTCCTCCAAAATGCTCCTGCCCTTTAGTGTTCCCCAGGGATTATTTAGAGCGAAGTGAGTCATTGGGATGCGTTCTGGTCCAAGACCACCCTTAGTTAAATGACCATAACTTGCAGGTTCCCAGGGAATCTTTAATCTTTGAATACATTTCTTTCTTGTATACTACCAACCTTTTATCTTGGTAACTGAGTATCTACTGGTATTCCCTGCCCTGTGGATTAACCCAAAGCCTTCTGAGGATCCCACATGTCCCTGTGCCTTCTTCATGGTCCCCTGCCTCTGAGTTTCTGTTTCCTAAAGAAGCCTTTTCTTCATCCCTCGTGCAGATTCTGAATGTAGCATTTCTCCCACATTGGTTTCCACAAGTCACCTAGTCCCATGAAATAGGCTTTAGTGAAGACTTGAAGGTCACAGTTTGACACGTGTGGTCTTTCACCAGCTTTACTGATTCTATCCCTACTTTATATTCTTTCTCCCTTGAGTATCAATCAAGGTTCTATCCACATTGGGGTAGCCATGGAGGAGTGAGGAGTCTTTACTTTTATACCCTAACATCTACCACAAATAAATACTGTTTATTTTCCAGGAATTCTGGTAAATAAAAAATTGTCTCATTATAAGCACTTTTGCTTGGGTGCAAATATATAAAACCAGAGATACTACTTTATACCTGACATCTAATTGACTAGGGTATTGATTATGCCATTACTGGACTGTTTGTATTAATTCCTAATAAATGTTTTACTGCATATTCAGCACTATACACTATACATCTGGACAGGGACAGCACTTATCTCAAACTTTTTAAATCTCTGTCTGCCAGCTTCTTTTCTTCAGTGCAAGCCTATGACTTTGCTTTTAGTTCTCATACCAAATTTGCATGCAGTTAGAGCCTGAAGTATTACGTGGATACCATTCCTCTCTCCTTTCCCACATGGGTCTTCATAGCCTGGAATATATTGATTTTTTTGTTTTTTAAGTTTTATGCATTCCTAGGTTTACTTTATGATTCCAGCAATCCTTTTCATGTCCTGTTAGAGAGTTCACAAACAAGTAGTCTCCCTGATAGTACAAACACATCAAGCCTTTTCTTGAACTCCTGACCTCAAGCGATCCTCCCACTTTGGCCTCCCAAAGTGTTAGGATTACAGGTGTGAGCCACCGTTTAAAATACTGTTATTTTCCAAGAATTCTGGTAAAGAAAAAATGGTCTCATTACAAGCATTTTTGCTTGGGTGCAAATATATAAAACCAGAGATACTACTTTATACCTGATATCTAATTGACTAGGGTATTGATTATGCCATTACTGGACTATTTGTATTAATTCCTAATGTTTTACTGCATATTCAGCACTGTACACTATACATCTGGACAGGGACAGCACTTAACCTCAAACTTTTTGAATCTCCTCTGTTTGCCTGGCCCACATCTAGCATTTTCTGTTGGGTAAAATTTGTATGTTACATGTATTTTTCATATTTGTGTTCCTTTCTCTAGAACCATGGGTATTCCTCCTGATTGTTCTTTTTGACATGGATTTTGTGAATTTCTTTTCACTTAAAAGACCCATGGGAGATTTAGTATAATTGGAAAGGAGATCCCCCATACAAAGGATTTGAGGGGGGTTACTCACTCTTTAATTCTGAGGATTGCACAGGACCTCAGACAGTGTGATCTTTCTAGCTTCAAGGAGTTAGGAATCTGTTACCATTATTTTTTGTTTGTTTTGTTTGTCAGTGTGCAGGAGCAGCTACCATTCTTTATCATACAAAGTAAAGGGGAGTCTAACTCCATCTTTCCTTTTTTTTCTAGAGAAAAAGTTAATTTTTACTTTGGGGAAAATACAAGAGTCAAAGTTTAAAATAGATTACAGTATTCACTGATGAGGCTAAACAATTAGAAGTTTGTAAAGTCTTTTTTTCTTGGGTAAAAAAT
>RJWJ010025368.1:0-23980 GCA_004363605.1 Indri indri
TTTTTTGATACCCCCTTGAAGAGACGGGGGAGTTTTAATTTAGGAAGTGTGTTTTGAGTATAAAATTTAATTTTGAGTATATACGATCACTTTTATTGAATGGTTTTGCTGATTTTCCTAATTCATGTGTAATATTTTCTCAATTTTTCTATTAAGATTTTTAATCAAACATTTTGAACTTAAATAAGGTATGATCTTATAGTACTATTGAAGGAAAAATATGTCAGAATGCTAAACTAGGAAAATATTTTAACAAAAGTAAAAGATAAGTTGATTTGAATATTAGATAATGTATCTCAAAGATAAAATAGTGCCAGCTATTTTTGTGAATTGAAGGAATTGGAAACATAAGATATGACTTTTAGTACTATAATTTGAATTTCTAAACTAAAACTTACAAAACAAATAGTACAAAATAAATGTCTGCTAGTTTCAATTACTATTTTTAAAATTTAGTCACAAAAAGGGTTGACATCATTTTAAATTTTAACTTATGAAAATAAAGAATGTGTCACTGATTGCCAGTTGTTGTTTAGATTCAGTCTTAGTCAGACTTAGTTGAAGAAAAAAGATTATGATTTTTTCAAAGTTAGATTCCTTTCCTAGCACTTTTTCACTAATTATTTTTGGACTTTAAGGGAGTCAGGAACATTTGAATTGACCTATAAATGGATTAAAAATGATATGGAAACATCTGCTCCTGTTAACATTGTAATTTTTCATAAGCCTTAATTTATATAAAGCAGGTTTTGTTGATATTTCAAAATAATTAATGCCCATTAAAATTAAAGATATATTTATTAATAATTTATAGATATGTTGTCAGTATGGCAATAGCTAGTCATACGATGATGTAGAAATCTAGAATAGTGGTAAGAAAGCAATTCTCTTTCTAAAAGAATTGGCAAAAAAGTAGATATAATGACGTTAGATGATTGTGTTTCTGTTTTAAAATGAAAACTACATCCAACTACAAAATTCCTTTACTTTTCTTGAGACAAAGTTTACAAAGTGTTTCTGAAGCCCTCGATTGATAATTAGCTTCCATTTTTATATTTACTATTTTAGAAATAATCAGTTGCCAAGTTCTGGTGATTAAAACTTGCATTTTCTAACCACCAATAGAATGCTGTAAGAAATGTGATGTTTAAGAGGAAAGATCCTAAGCCAGGAGGCTCAGGTTCAAATTTTATCTAATTTCAGAACTGTAACTTTGGGCAAGTTACTTAACCTCTCTGGTTCTCATTTTATTCACATGTAAAAAAGGAGATTATAGTTCACATTGTATACAATTGTTGTGAGCATTTAATTAATTCATATACATAAAGCATAAATAAAGCAACATATTTACTTATGAAACATTCACACTTTAATTTCCCTAAAGCCTTCAACTCAAATCTAGGCATTTAAGGTCTTCTCCCTTGTTCTCCCTCCCTCTGTACATATATCTCTCTGTGTGTGTACATATATATGCACGTTACGTATTTATCTTTATGTATATACACACACTTTACTTGCTTTTGTGAAGTTTCTTCTCATCGTACACATGTCCATAAATATTTTCAGATTCTTTATTTCCCTAAATTAGATTTTATAACTATCAAAAAGTAAAACAGTTAAGTCTGGATTAAGTAATGAGAGACTTTATGCAAAAAGACTACTGTACTAGGGAGAATGCTCTGACCACTAGATCTACGAAGTCTCAAAATCAAACCCCCAGCAACAACGTTTCTTGTTTAAAGAGCGGTAAGCAGAACTAGCAGGAACATTGTAAGGAATGTTATAATCGGTGGTGGTGAAGAGATCGCATTATCAGGAATATTTAATAGAATTGTTTTCCCCTACAATCAACCTGTTCTCAGGATGAGCTGGACAAGAAAATGGTTTGCACCTTAGTTCTTGCTTAAGCTTAGGACAAACCAAAGTCCAGGTACACATGGGGAGGAGAAATGTCTGACTAAATTTTGGTCATGCCAAGTCAATAGGTGAGTAACGGCACTTGTGAGCAGTTGGTCATGACCTGTAACTCTTCCGCTAGTTAAGAACGGATTGGGGCCTACTTCAGAATGAAAAGTATTGAGATACTAGACAATTATTACTCATTGTAGATTCAAGAGAAAAATAAATAGACAAGACTTAACACAGAGGAGATAAAGAATCAGAGATAAAATTTCGAATAACAACAAAAGAATACAGACTTCTTTGAGTCTAATTCCCTTAAGGGCAATATGTCTTCAGAATTTGAAAATAGGAGCAAGAAGTAAAAGAATACCAATGTAATATCACTAATAATATATAGTTTTAAATTATACTTGGTACTGCAGTTTACTGATGAAAGTTATTTATTTATTTATTTATTCCTGCAACTACTTAGATCTTAGAATAAGAAAATGAAAAATAATGCTTTCAGGTACATGACAGCTAAAATCAATTTTTCCCAAAAGAGTAATTTCAACTTATGGAGACTTCTCTTTTTGATTGTTGTTAATATAGCAAATAAGTTTAATGTTTGCTAGTACATTTAGCTTTTATTATATCCAACATTGCTTTTAGATAAAGCAAGAATTTAGTCTGCTATATTTTAGCAAATATGGCTTTTCTGTGAGTTATTTGAATTTGATTATAATTAATGCAAACATGTATATATTCACATAGATACACACATAAATAGGCTTTAGAATTTGTAAGTCCTTAATGTATATTGTAAATGGACATCATAATTCATGAAGAAGTCAGAAACATTTGCTTAATGGCACCATGAAAATTAGCTAACTCTTTTGCAATAAAAAAAGTGCGAATAAAGAAACAGTCATGAAAGAAACTTATTTGAATTCAAAATATTAACAATTTTATATCTGAATTTGGGAATTAAGGCTAATTTAAATATTTTCAAAGATATATTCAATGAGTTTTCATTTTATTAAAAAAAGAAACAAAAATGTAATTCATTAATTTTGTAATCAAGCCATAAATCATACCTAATTGTATGGAATTCTGACATTTCCTTATTTCAGCCAATTGTATAAACACTAAGACATCTGTGGTTAGAGAATTCTAGCATAGATAGACAGAAAGATCCATATAGAGAGAAGTTTCCATGTTACCCAAAAACAATATCACACATAATTTGTATTGCATCCTTTCAGCATTATTTTTCACTCACTAAATTCTTATAATTCTCTAAAATAGGTATAGGTGTCCCCATATTCTATACGAAGAGATTTAGTGTCACTTGCATATTCAAATGTCTATTAAGTGGAATTTTAACCAGAACTTTTTGGCAACTGAACCTGGTAGTTTAACCCATTTGTTTATTTTGCTTATGGACTGAAATAAACAGTGATTATGAAAGTCATCTGGGGTAATAATTTAAAATATATATTCCTGGCCTCCAATCCACAGTTTCTGGATCAAAAGCTGCTGAAAGGAACCTAGAATATAATTTTAATGTATACCTCAGGTAATGTATTCGCCAGGGTTTTCCAGAGAAACACAACCAGTAGGACACACACACACACGCACGCACGCGCGCACACACACACACACACACACACACACACACACAGAAGAGAGAGAGAGACAGAGAGACAGAGACAGAAAAAGAGAAAGATCTACTAAGAAGAATTGACTCATGCAATGATGGAGGGTGAAAAATTCCAGGATCTGCTCTCTGCAAGCTGGAGAGGCAGAAAAGCCAATGGCGCAATTTGTTACAAGTCTGAAGGCCTGTGAACCAGTGGAGCTGATGCTGTAAATCCCAGTCCGAGAGCAGGAGAATATCAATATCCCAGCACAAGCAGTGAGGCTGAAGGAGCAAATTCTCCCTTCCTCTGCCTTTTCTTTTATTCAGGCCCTCAAATGGATGATGCCCACCACAAGGGAGAGAAATTTGCTTTACTTTCCACCAATCCAAATGCAAATCTCATCCAGAAAACCTTAGCAAACATACCCAGAAGTGATGTTTAGCCAAATATCTGCATCCTCTGTAGCCCACTCAAATTAACACATAAAATTAACCATCACAGGTAATTTTATATAATCCACAGTGAGCAAATGTACAAAATAATCTCTAAAACATTTTTATATTTATTCTTTAATAATTTTAAAGCAATGTAGCCAAAATGGAATTTTAATGCAATCTTCCCTCATAATTATTTTTAGAAATTATATATATGTGTAATTTATTTTGCACTAGAGATTGTGCTAAGCTAATAGTACCTATTTTCACCCTCAGGACCATACTTCAGGAGAGTTATTTAATGAAAGACATGGGTAACCATTAAGTGGAAGAGACGGTATTCACCCTCAGATTTGATGGTAATACCTGCATTACAATGTTTCATTTCTTTTGTTAGTTATGTCAGTGTATCTTCATTACAAAGACTTCTTGCTACATTCAATACCAATTACCTCTGTATACCCCAGGATCTAATTCAGTGTGATAAACATAAAGAGCACTACACATTCACAGCCAAGAGTTGTTACGTTTATTTGTATAAAACTAAACATAGCTCAAGATTCTCACCTTTGAATAACAAGTATATTTGATTATTTACATTCTTACCCAGCACTACTATTCTAGGTTTCTCCAGCTAGTCTTTCAAATTCTTTGGCTAGGATTATCTATATTAGCAAATATCCTATGCTAGACTGGTGTCTTTTGAGAGCTTGAGAATGTGTTAGTTAGCACATAATTAAAAATGACAAAACTATCCTAAAAACCAGGATGCATAGACTCCATTTAACATAATCTCAGATAGACATATCACCCTGATTAATTATAATACTCCAATTCTTGGAATATTTACACTGAGAGAAGGAGAATATTAAATACTTATATATCTGTGTATACATTCATCTAAATATAGGGAAATACGAAGTATGCATACAGATATACATATGCATACATACATGGACAGATAGATATATAGATAGATATCTTATTATACTTTTAATATATTTCCCCATGAGCTCTATATACTTTTATTATTTTAGCCAATAAAAGCCACTAGAAAAATTATGCTATTTTACAATTAGTGATTATTAGCACATTATACTCAAGATACTTTTAGTACTTCCATGAGTTCAGAGTGACTGTGTTTTGTTTATAATACCTGGCTTTGGTGCTACTTGTTTTTATTTTATCTAACAATTTCCACTCACCATGGCTGATAGAAAATTGTAATTTTTAATAATAATATTACCACAATGAAACACAGGAAGCATGTCATACTCAGTGTTCAAAGGCAAAGGAGTGTTGAGGAGAATAAAAGACAAACATCACCAAGCAATTGGTAGAAGTCCTTTGATATTGTAACCCATTTCAAAAACAGCACTGACACCTGGGAAAATTAACCAATAAACACAGTAATTCAAGATAGAAAAAAAAAATGCTGGATGCAATTTTAGGATAATTAAATAGGTAAAAACCATACCTTTTCCCGTTAATATAAATGTTTTCAGATGACTGTTGGGTTCACATCCTTCTCTAGCAAAATAAAGAAGACAAGGAATATTCTCAGGCAAATCTACACTACTTATAAAGTTCTGATTCTGTCAATGAATGAAAAGTAGACAGCAACATTTCCAGGAATTCCTATTTCACTTCCAATCTCAAAATGGCTATCATGCATGTATACTTTGAATACACAAGATTTAAAAATATCATAAATTTTAAAATAAGACTTAAATACACAAATACACATGGAAGGATTTTATTTACATATACTTTCATATATTAATTTATTCCTACAGTCCTTTGTGATAAGCATTATTATGCCTGCTTTTTATCTGAATAAGCTAAATCTAAGAAAATGTGATTGACTTTGTCAACTCTGAACAGCCTTTCATTGGCATTGCCAGATTATCAGTTTTTAGAGCCCAGGCATTTTCTAACAGGTCAGCATTTCTCAAATTGTGTATCATGGAATGTGATATTTGCACAAGGTTAATAACTACTGGAAGGAAAAGTATATCACAGTTAAATCAGTTTGAGAACTATTGTATTAAACAATGTGATTTTGTTAATTTAAAAATTCTCAGAGCTATTCATATACTAATGTGTGGTTCTGATAGCCAAAAGAAGAATACAGTATGTGGCATTTCAAAGGACCTACTTTTTATGGATCACCCTTTGCAAAAGCTTGTACTTTATCCTAATCCATTTTCTGAATAGTGAAGGCACCATAGCTGGAACTATGCATTAGTAACTACAGAAAAGAGACTTTCTTTATACAAATTGAACTAATTACACATTACAATCAAATATCTATATTTTTACACATATTTTGTTCAATTTTCCAAAGTGAATAGAATCATTATGAAAAATAATATTTTAAACTCTAAAAACTTCAGAAAAATTGCATTGATTTTCAATTTATTTCTGCTGCAGGTATTTCTGACCCATAAATTTAAGCCTATGTATCTATTGTTATTGCCTTTTCTTACACAGAAAATAAAAATGAAATAGGCAAAAGAAATGTTATTTGTCATAATAAACAATTCTTTCTTTAAACATTCCTTATAAAAATAATAATAATGAATTTAACTTGTTAAAATGAGCACTAAAAAGTACTAAGATACAGTTTTTAAATGTCTTTAGAGAACATCTGTGTATTTATTGAATAATAGCTTAAATAATGAACCTGATCAACCTTATGTTATTTTTTCTTTTTTTTTTTTTTTTCAATTTCAGGATATTAAGGGGATACAAATGTTTAGGTTACATATATTGCCTTTGTCCCCACTGAGTCAGAGCTACAAGGGTGCCCATTCCTCAGACAGTGCGTACCGTACCGATTAGGTGTGAATATACCCATCCCATCCCCTCCCCTCCCCTCCCCTCCCACCTGCCCTACTTCCAGTGAATGTTACTACCATATGTACACATAAGTATTGATCAATTAGTACCAATTGGATGGTAAGTACATGTAGCGCTTGTTTTTCCATTCCTGTGTTACTTCACTTAGTGGAATGGGCTACAGCTGCATCCAGGATAATGCAAGAGTTGCTAGTTCACCACTGTCTTTTGTGGCTGAGTAGTACTCCATGGCATAAAAATTCTTGTGATTAAATACATTTTTATAATAAACTTTAAAATTTTTAGAATAATTTAGATTCCAGAAAAACTGCCATGGCAATACAATGTCTTCTTGAATGCCCTTTAACAGTTCCCCCTATTATTAAATCTTACATCACTGTTTCATTTATCTTAAATAGTGAAGAATTATTGGTACATAATTTTTAACTAAAATATATAACCTTCGACATACCTCCATTAAGCTTATTTTCCTGTTTATTCTTTGTTTTGAGCATGTCTTTATGTTCTCAAACTACCAGATAGGTGCTCCAGGCTCATGCTTTTTATTTTTTTTTCCTGGTCTTCACTTGATTTTGAAATGATATTCATTTACTTTGTTCTAAAAGAGTTTGCAGGCCTCAAAGAAAAGAGACTTTGTATTCAGTTTGAATTTGTTCCTGAGAGTATTCCTTGTCTTCTCTAGCTTTGCTATAGAAGGATGTGAACTCGGGAGTCATCTGAAAACATTTATATTAATGGGAAAAGGTTTTGTGGTTCCTACCTATTTCAGTCCACTGGTAAATGAAAAACATGTCTGTCAGGAATTCAGGAGGGAGATTTGGATTTATTCTGAGAAAACTAACCACGCTGACATCTTTACTCCTACAATCTCTGCAGAGGTTTGCAGCATATCAGAATTTAAAGGAATAAAAATCCCAGAATGTTAACCTACATTTGCAAAATGTGATTCCTACAGATGTCAAAAGTACTGTCTCTCTAATTTTACCTTCATTATGCAATGCCTTCAGGCTCAGGCTGTGTAACTTTTCTGCGAAGCACTTAATCTCTACTGAGGCCCCTTAGGAAGATGTAATAGCAATCAGTAAATAACAGTGCAGAGGCTGTTGATTACTATTGAATAAACCAAAATGCTTTCCATACATTGCAAACTAAAAATGGATCACTCTCATCACTTATCTTTTTTAAATGACATTTTAAAGTCTAAGGGGCTTATTAATCAATGTTTTGTATGATGTTTTCCAAAGATATGTGTGTACCTTGCTTAGAAAACAGAAGAGAGGCAGATATAATGAGACTCTTCTGAGGAAATTAAATTAAATCAGCATTCATAAACATTAGGCACTTGACAGAAATTTTTTTTTTAAAGATGCTAAAAAGAGAGATAACAGAAAGAAGAAAGGGTAAAAAAAAACCCACAAACTATTATTAAGCAATGGCAACAAACCTTTTGATAATTAGTTTCTCCAACAGTTTTTGACAGATATTTTTACTTTTTGTGATTTAAATAAAATGAGAATTCTGTAAAAGTCATTTGTTTAAAGAATGGTAGTTAAGGCCAAGTATTGAAACCATGTCTTCGTGGCTCCAGAATTTGTGCTTTGACCACTATACATAAAAATCCTAACATATTGACAGACTTGATAACATTCTAAACAAAACGATGGCATTTAGCTGTTATCTGCAAAGAGGGATGATTAGATTTTTCTTTTAGTTTATATTCCATCTGGCTTCATTAAAATGATTTCTGTATTTATAGAAAATTTTGAAAGATAATTTTACCATGTTGGGTGAAAATTGAGAGATGGATATTTATTCAAAAGATTTGCTTTATAATGTTTACATTTTGGACAGTTTTATGGAGGAATAACTGGCAAAATTAAATGATACACATATTTAAATTGCACAATTTGAGAAGTTTTGAAATTTGTACACACCTATGAAACCATCGTCCAGATTCTGAGAGTATCTTATCAGCCTTATGTTACATTGCTAGGGCTGCCATAATATAGTACCAAAGACTGGGTAGTTTAAACAACAGAAATTTATTTTCTCACAATTCTTGAGGATAGAAGTCCAAAATCAATGTGTCAACAGAGTTGTTTTCTTCCGAGGCCTCTCTCCTTGGTGTGTAGATGGCTACCTTCTTTCTGATTCTTCAAATGGTTTTCTTTGTGAGTCTGTGTCCTAATCTCCTCTTTTCATAAGAAAACCAATCATGTTGGATTAAGGTCTGATGTTATAACCTAATTTTAACTTGATTTCGTCTTAAAGACTCTATCTCCAAATACAGACAAACACTGAGGTACTGGGAATTAGTAGTTCAACATGGGAATCTGGGGGCATACCCTAGCCCGTAACAACCCTCAAGGAACCTTTGGCATCCCTCTCTCTATCCTGCTCCCAGCTCACCCACTTTTCCTCCCGGGCAATCACTGACCTATTTTCTGTAACTATAAGCATTTTACATTTCTTTTTAGAAATCGACATTTATGAAATCATGTAATAGATACTGAGTTTTCTCTGGCTTCTCTAGCTAAATATAATTATTTTATTAATAAGATTCATCCAAATTGTAGCACATATTAATAGTTGTTACTTTTTGTTCCTTTGAGTACTATCTATTTTGTTTATGTATTCAAATGGTGATGGACAATTGGGTTAGTTTTATGTTTGAATTATTAGAAATAAAATTGCTATGATCTTTCACATACAGTTTTTATAATATGTAGACATGTACTTTCCTTTCTCAGGTAAATACCTAAGAGTGGAATGGCTGAGTCAAATGGTAAGCATGTGTTTAGCTGTTTAAGAAACATCCAAAACAGTTTTCAAAATGTAATTATGCCATTTTATATTTCCACAAGTAGTACACGAGAGTTTTAATTTCTCCACATCTTCACCAAAATTTGATAGCCATTTAATTTTAGATATTCTAGTAGATATAATATATACAGGTGACTTATTTGTCTAATGACCGATGATTTTTGAGCATCTTTTCATTTGCATTTTTTTACCGTTTTATATCTTGTTTGGTAAACTAGATTTTCAAATACTTTATCTATTCCTTTATTGGATTGTTTACTTATTATTGAGTTTGTGAGTTTTTAATATATTCTAGATACAGACATGTATCTCGATTTGTTAGATTGGTCATTTGCAAATATTTTTCCCTGGCCTCTGATTTGCCATTTTATTTATTTAAAAATATTTTCCAGATAATAAGAGTTTTAATTTTAACAAACTACAATTTTTAAAAATTTTCTTCATTGGATTGTGCTGTTGGTGTCATATCTAAGAAATCTTTTCCTAACCCAAGATCATGTATGTTTCTTCTGGTGGTTTTATAGTTTTAGGTTTATATGTAGATCTATTACTCATTTTGAGCCAATTTTTGCATACGACATGAGGTATGAATCAAAATTTTTTTGGCGTGCAGGTATGAATGGTTTTTTTTGCCACATATTCAGTCCTCATTCATTTTTATATCCCATAATTTATGTATTTGCTATTTCTGATATATCTTTAGAATTATCATTTAACAGAAATTGCACTCTTCTCTGAGTTACTGACATTAATTACTGGTAATTACATAATAAGTGTTAGCAAATATCTAGAATAAATATTGCAATTTAAATTATGCTATCTGCTAGCTTTGATGTAGAATAACTTCTTATATATGTTCTTTTATCTTTTAATTTTAATATTTTAATATTGAATTTATTGTGTATGATTAAATAGTTTTTAGATTAAATATAGAAGTCACAAAATATGGTTTAATATGTGTTAGAAATTGATAACAATGTTATATACATGTTTGTGTGTATAGATATTATACATATTTGTGTGTATATATATCCTGAAAAGAAAACATAAAAATATTGAAATATTTAAAATTAAAAAAATTATTAAAATAATTAAAAATTTTAGAAAATTAAAATAAATAAGGCAAATCTTGCAACAAGGAATCCATTTTCAAAAAATAGATACATAAATAAGGCAAATCTTAAGAGGAAAGCCCTCCTTTAAAAAGAAAAACATTTCCAATTAATTGGATAAATCCAAAATATTCTTAATGTAAAAACCTGACAAAGACATTTAAAATAAACAATTTACAGCCTAGTCTCACACATGGTAATTGTTGAAAAAAATTCTGCCCAAAATATTATCAATCCAGCTCCAGTGTGGTATGAAATGAATAAAATATTATATAAAAGTAAGGTATAATGTTTTTTAAAAGTTTGGTTTAACATTGAAAAATTAATCTGTGTAATTTACTAAAAATAGAATAAAAGAAAAAAATGATCATATCAGTTGATACAAAAATGATCATATCAGTTGATACAAATTCCAAGTCTTAGAATTTGATCAAATTCAAAATCTAGTAATGATAAAACTGTTAGCAAATTAAGAAAAGATATATATGAAATATAATTTGTTCTGACAAAATATTGATATTATTTTTCTTCTATTCTAGATATATTTGCCGAGTTTGGGAATGAGACAAAGTTAGCCATGATCTTTAGCCCTCTTTCGTATTGTACTTGAGATTCTATCCAGTGAAATAAGGCAAGTAAGGAAAAAATAATCTCTAATTTGGAAAAGACAAAATATATAATACGTCATCATTTTTGAATGTATATGTCTAAAAGAATCTATAAGATTCTGTAAATAATCTAAAGAATCTATGAATAAACTATTTGAATTAATATATAAATACAGCAAGGAGTTTAGATATAATGTTGAGATATCACAACTGCATTTCTAAGTACCAGCAACAAATATAATGTGGAAAATTAAAACTTATTATCAAACATCATCAAATACCTTAGAACGATTTTAACCAGGAGTGTGCAGGGGAGCCAACAAGATATTCTGATTCACTAGACATAAGTTATTAAGAAAAAATATGATATCAAGGAACACTTAGGTTTTTGGCTAAATTGCCAGCCAATGAGAGCATGATAAACTTTTGACATAAAAAGACATAAGCAAGAAAGGATTTAACTTTGTGCTAGGGCATGTAATCATGATTGTAATCATAGTCATGTTTTACTATGTTTATTTGAAATGCTTATTAGAAGATACTAAATAAATAATAATCAGGAACAAAGGTGAAGAGTTCAGTTTAGCAAATAAAATTTCTGACATCAAAATATTATGGTATTTCAAATAAATGGGCTAGATCTGAGCAATATCAACAATGCTCTCTGGGAAATATTTTAAAGGAAAGCTGAGAAGTGCTTCAATATGTCTCCAACTTTGATATCTCCCATGGCACCAGTCAACTGAAATAATTATCAGTTCTGTATCCTTCAGGCTCCTCAAACTCATGTCTGAAATGTGATTTACCATGTCATTCTCTCGCTTTTGCTATAAACCTGTTTCTGTTGTAGTTCCAGTATCTATTGATGTTTCTATCATCTGTATTGATATTCAAATTAGATATGGGATTTATCCAATTTTCTTCTCTCTTGTTTCCTCTGTCTTCCCTATCCTTTATCAAATAGCCAATTCATTCAATGAAAAGTAGATTACTCATGGGTTTTATCTAATTGAAAGGTATTATTTTGGGGTATTTTATTCCAAGCAGTGAATACCGTTTATTTCAAGAGATCTTTCCTTTATGTTTATATATGCTTATCCCATTTTAAGATTTATGCTTGATAATTTTGCTGATTATCTTCAATTTCAAATAATCTTACAAAAATGTTTGAAGGCATTTCAACAGTTCTCCAGCAACCTCTCCTGTTTTTGAGAAATATGTATGTAACATTCCTTTTACAATCTCTTGGGGCTTTCTTTAATTTCGGAAAAATCTTTTTAAAAAATATATGAAATGAATCTTTAGTTCCGGCTATTGTCATATTGTTTCTATTTTTTGTTTCTGGAGATTCTGAGTCAGATATTGAATGTGAAGTAAATTGTTTTTTATGCCTCTTTTTCTCACTCTTTCTATCTTTGTTTTATGTCAAGGACCTTCTAAGGAAACCTTTAGTCATGGCCACTCCATAGCACGTCTATTGAATATTTTACCCCTGCCTTGTATGTTTTTAATAGTCTCCAATGTGTGTAACAGTACTAACTAAACCCCTTGTCTTAGATATTACATCCTCTTGGGTAAGTTGTTCTTTTTGTTCATTTCTGTCCGTTGTCATAATGGTGCGGTACACAGTATTTGCAGAGCCACTTAACCAAAGCATGTTTGATTTTTGTTAGTGGTCCACATACATAGATAAAATCTTGAACGGATATCTTAAAAAAAAAACTAAGTCTTCATTGCATTTTTTTAAGATTACCAAACTAATTTCCAGTGGCAATAAGATAAATATGTATATAACATTTTAAATAAGGTTAATAAATAATAATGATTTATAGCAGACATATAAAATATTTAATAAAGATGTTTGAATTGAGGGACATTGAAAACAAATTTAAAATTTACAAATCTAGCTTGCATATTAACTATAGATAATTTTATATCATTTGGATTTTTTACCATAGCATGAAGAACTCCTTGTAATTCTATCCTCAAGAAGGAAAGAGCTGCAAAGTTTGATGTCCTGAGGCAAATATGTTTAATCTCACTTATGATTGAGTTTCTGAGTAATTTTTGTGACACTAACTTAAAATTGTATTGAGGATTTATTCTTTCCTTATTAAAATTTGAATAATCAAAGTTTCTCTAAGGCTTTTATTTCTGTTATGAACCAAACCAATCATTAACCAACTACTTGAAAAGAATCAATGAAAATACTTGAAGATAAAGATAATTTTTTTGGTATTATAGATGTCTTTTCTTTTTCCAATTTAATTAATTTATATTATGTAGACCATATAATTAGATTATATAATACTAAGAATTAGAAGTGAGTAATTATAAGCATATGTGTGTATGTACTTATCTTTCTTTTAGTTAATTGCAAAAATACGCATATGACACTGTTTGTTTAATCTTGGGTTTAGGAAAGACTTTCCAAGCAGTATATTAGTAAAGGTGTTACCATATTTTAAAAATTCCATTTTGATCACCAACATATATATTTTAAGCTAAAAATACACAAAACTAAGAGAGAAACTACAACTACTACATATAAAAATGGATTCATAAAGAAAAAAATTGATACTAGCCCCAGATATACTAGTTTTCCAAGTCTATTGTAATTGTCATTCCTATTGAATAAATGACTTCATACAGTTTGTATCGGGGAAATTTTTTTCTAAATCACTCCTTTAAAACAGAGAATGGGTAGTGGTATATCTACAATTTTTAGTATCCAAGAGAAATACATCCTACCATTCTCAATGTCTACTCACAAAGTTTATTCAAAACAGATAAATGGGATATCTGAGGCAAATGTAATTTTCTGGGTTAGATGGCCAAATTGGATGCACTATTTTTCTGTTGCTGATAACAAATTATTACAAAACTTATTGACTTAAGCAAAGTACATTTATTTCATAGTTTCTGAAAACTGTCAACAGTCAGTTTTTCATGAGCTGCTGAGCTGAGGGCCTCAGTTCTCTACCCTGTTAGTGGGACCTTGCCCTTCGTTCCTCACTAACATGGACCTTTCTCATGTGGCAGTTCCCAAAAGAGCAATACAAACAGTCTGATAGCAAGACAGAAGTCACAATCTCTTGTAACCTAACTCCAGAGATGGCAAGCATTCCATCACCTTTCCTAGATTCTATTGGTTAGCAGTAAATCATTAAGTTCATTCTATGCTCTAGGGGAGGGGTAAATAAACAAGGGAGTAAATACCAGGAGACAGGGATCACTGGGAATGATTTTAGAAATCTGTTTTACTGTAATGGGATTGAAAAAAAATGAATGTGAAAATAGAGGAAGCCTTGGACATTTCCATATGTTGATCCAATATGCCTGTTATTGGCTTTTATTTATTTATTTTTTCAGTAAATGTATTGTAAAATTAGATCCACTTAAACAAGTGGAAGAGATGGATTATAATTTTCCTAATTTAAGAAATTTAATTTTTTAAGTATTTGAATGAGATATTCGAAGGTGACTTTCTTCTCTAGTTTATAATTTATTAAACTGTTAACTTCTATTACCTAAAATATTAAAACCTGTGGACTTGCTGTCCTAAGAGGGGCATAATGATTTTTATTTAGCTTCCATTTTTAAAGTTATTTCTATTCTTATTCACCATTCTCCACAGTCATAAAAATTGGAAAATGATCTGAGTCCTGACAATGAAATAAACTCAATTCAAAGTATAACATCTATATCATGATATATAATAAAATGGCAAGCAGGTCAAGTCTTTGCTATCAATTCTGTTAGTTTTAGGCTTCAAAGCCTACTTACAAGGTTTTATATTTTTAGACAGATCTACTTTAAACATATTTTTAAAATCTGGGTGTTTGATATGAAATAGAGAAGAACTTTTAGTAATAATATTGGTTTATTCTGGAGAAGGTGAAAAAGGAAAAACACCAAAAGAATTTAGTTAAATTTATGGTAATTCAAAAATTGCCAATCTCTGTGAAGAAATAAGCCTAATTATTAAATACAGTAGAGAATCAATTATCATAAACAATTTTCTGATAGAGACTTTAAAATATGATGTCATAACTTAATTAAGTAAAAAAATTAGCAAAAGTTGAGCATCCTAATTTTTGTTTGAAACTTTTTTTACAGAGATTTTAAATTCAGTATAAGTTTTAAAAAGCATGATAGGAAAACTAATTTTAGAAAGCATTACGAGTAAATGATTAAGTATATTTCCAAAATTTGGTCTATTATCTAAATATAAGGATATTTCATTATATTTGAACTTTATGACAACATCTAGTTCAGAATGATTAGAATTTACAGATAAAAAATTATTTTTTTTAATTATACCTCTCTTGCAATTCACTCTATGAGGCCAGCATTACCTTAATACCAAAATCAGACACCAACATTCCAAGAAAGCATAACTACAGACCAATATCTCTCATGAACATAGACACAAAAATCCTCAATAAAATACAAGCTAATTGAATCAAAAAATGTTTAAAAGCAATTATATATTTTAACCAAGTGGGATTTTTTTCCAAGCATTTTAGGCTGATTCAACGTTCAAAAATCCTCACATCAATAAGCTAATGAAGAAAAATCATGTTATCATATCAATAGATGAAGAAAATCATTTGATAAAATCCAATGCCTATATATAACAAAAACTCTGAGTAAAATATAGAGGATAAAGACCTCAGCTTGATAAATAACATTTACAAAATCTATAGCTGACGCCATACTTCATGAGAAGAAACTTTATGCTTTCATGGCAAAATCAGGAAGAAGGCAAGGATTTTCACTCGTAACATTCCTATTATCATCACACTAGAAGCCCTAACTAATGCAATAAGACAAGGAAAGGAAATATATGGTGTGTGTGGTGGTTAATTTTAGGTGTCAAATTGGCTGGAGTAAGGGATACTCAGATAGCTTTTAAAGTATTTCTGTGTATATTGGTGAGGGTGTTTCTGGAAGAGATTGGCATTTGAGTCAATGGACTGAGTAAGGAAGAGCCACCTTCACACAATGTGAGCAGGCACCGTTCAATAAGCTGAAGGCCCAGATAGAACAAAAAGAAGAGGAAAGGTGAATTTCCTCTCTATTTTATGGAGTTAAAACAGCCTTCTTTTCTTATCCTTGGATATCTGAACCTCAGGTTCTTCATCCTTTGTACTCCAGGAATCACACTAGTAGCTACCAAGTTTCTGAGGCCCTTGGCCTTAGACTGAGTACACCATCAGCTTCCCCGGTTCTGAGGAATTCAGGCTTGAACTGAACTATGCCACCAGCTTCCCTGGTCCTCCAGCTTACATATGCTCCATTGTAGGACTTCTCCACCTTCCTAATTGCATGAGCCAATTCCCCCAATAAATTCCCTCTCATATATCTATCCATATTTATACCAATACCTCTATCTATATCTATGTATATTTATCTATCCTATTGGTTCTGTCTCTCTGGACAATCCTAATACTGGTGCAAATTGAGAAGGAAGAAATTAAACTGTGTATGTTTGTAGATTATATAATTGTTTATGAAGAAAATCAACAACCAAAAATCCTGGTACTAATAAATTATTTCAACAAGATTTCAGAATATACATTTAATAAACTAAAGTCAATTTCTTTCTTATATAACAATAATAAACTATTGGAATTCGAAATTAAGGGCATGATACCATTTAAATAAGACACAAATGAAAGCTTTTGTATACATTTAACAAAATATGTGTAATATCTATATGAGAAAAACTATAAAAATCTGATAAAATAAATCAAAAAGATGCAATAAATGGAAAGAGATTCCATGATTACGAATAAAAAGAGTCAATATTATCAGATGTCAGTTTTCCCAACTTGAACTACGATTCAATGCAATCACGACCAAAATCCCAATAAGTTATTTTGTATGTATTGTCATATTTATCCTAAAGTTTATGTGGAGATAAAAAAGACCCAGAATAGCCAACACAAT
Organism: Indri indri; assembly: GCA_004363605.1. Taxonomy (NCBI): domain Eukaryota; kingdom Metazoa; phylum Chordata; class Mammalia; order Primates; family Indriidae; genus Indri; species Indri indri. The sequence goes on from RJWJ010025368.1 coordinate 17,319, forward strand.
ATTAAAGAAGAAAACAAAGTTAGAAGATTCATACTACCTGATGTCGAGATTCACTATAGAGTAATGGTAATCAAAATGTGTGGTATTGGCAAGATAATAGACAAAGAGATCAATAAAAAAGAATAGATAATCCAGAAATAGACACATAATAAATCTAGTCAACTGATCTAGACAAAAGAACTGAATAGATGCTTCACCAAAGAAGACATGCAGGTGGCAGATAAGAATAGGAAAAGGTTCTCCACATCATATGTCATTAGGGAAAGGCTAATTAAAACTACGAAAGATATGTTATACACATGTTAGAATGGCCCACATCCAAAGTACTGACAACACTAGATGCTGATAAGGATGTGGAGCAACAGAAACTCTCACTCATTGCTGGTGGAAATACAAAATGGTTTACCCACTTTAGAAAATAGTTGGGCAGTTTCAAACAAAACTCAAGCTCCTCTTACCACAAAATCCAGCAGTCATGCCCCTTGGTATTTATCCAAATGAGTTGAAAATATATGTGCACAGAAACGCCTACACACTTATGTTTATAGCAGCTTCATTTATAACTGCCAAACTTGGAAGGAACCAAGATGTTCTTCACTAAGTTATTGGATAAACAAACTGTGATATATTCATACAATGGAATATTCAGTGATAAAAAGAAATGAGCTGTCAAACCACAAAAGACATGGAGGGAGCTTAAATGCATATTGCTAAGTGAAAGAAGCCAATCTGAAAAGGTTGTATATTGTATGATTTTAACTACATGGCATTCTGAAAAAGGCAAACCTAAGAAGACACTAAAAAGATCAATGGTTGGCAAGGCTTTGGGGAGGAAGGAGGGAGAGATGACTAGGAATAGTGCAGAGACTTCTCAGGGCAGTGAAACTATTTTGTATGATATCGTAATGTTGGATACATGTCATTAGACATTTGTAAAACCCATAGAATGCACAAGAAGAAAATCCTAATGTAAACTATGGACTTAATAATAATATATTAATAATAGATCATCAATTTTAACAAATATAACACACTAATGCAAGATATTATTAGCGGGGGAAACTGGAGGAGTGGGTTAAGGTGGTATATGGGAACTCTATGTACTTTACACTCACATTTTTCTATAAATGTAAAATTGCTCTGAAAAAAGAAAAAGACAAAATATTGTCAGGTATCATTTCCTGTATCACATAGCCTCCTTCTTAATCTATTTCTGAATTGTTTTGTATGTTTTGGTGTGTGTGTGTGTGTGTGTGTGTGTGCGCGCGCACGTGCGCTACTACATCTATTAATTGCACTAGTATTATAATATAGGACAATTCAATTAAAGTGTTTGTTCAAGCTAGGCTTTTGATTTACGAGCCTCAATAGGTCACCTGCTTTATTTACTGAGCAATATATAACATGAACCAAATCTCTCATAATCCATTATAGGGAGAGACTGATATAAATCATAACTGTCCTGCAGAAACTCTGCCAGTGAACCCAGTGAAAAACAGGAGTGAAATATTTGAATTTATCTTATTCCTTCCCTAGACTTTTTCTCCTTTCTTATTTTTACAGGAATTTACATTCATTGGAGAAGGAAGCTATTAGAGCTTTGGCCAAGATCAACTTTTGTACCTGGCATTTACAAAAACATCAGAAGGAGGTGACGTTGCAGCTTTGAATAAGAGATAAATAGTTCATCATCATGACACAAATGATTTATTATTTGTGATTTAAGTGATCAAATTAAACTGATAACTATTTGTCCTTGCAAAGTAAAAGAGCTTTTAATAATTATTTTAAAAGTAGTAGGCCTTCAGTCCCAACAGCAGTATGCCTAAACAAACGATGTCTCCTTCTAGCCTCTCAACATTTTTACTCTATTTCTGAGACCCTGACTTTGCCATATAATCATAAAAGAACGAGTTATCTTCTGGGACAGCTTCTGAGCAGTATTAATGTTGCCATACCTAAGATAACCGAGTTAAGGTGCTGATCCAGATGAAAGCAAAGCAGTTCACTTGTGACAACAAATGCAATACGCATTTACATTGTACTTTGAAGCCCTGGTTTCAAAGAAAAGGAGTTTCTGGAAATGTCATTAATATTTCCCTACCCTTATCTTTTCCCTAAGGAAAAATAGAAGAAAATGCTATCAGAATGAGGAAAGAAACATATAATAGTTCTAAAGTTATTTTGCTAGTAATCTGGCCTCTGGTTGTGAATCAGGAGACACTTTTCTCTGCTTCATCTTTCCATTAGAATTTGACAAAACTGATTTTGTTCTGATGTTGGAAATTTGACATTGAAAGAAAACTCAAAGTTCTAGAGAACTGTTCTCTAAAAAATAAAAAAAGAAAATAGATTCGATTTGAGGCTACAGAGTATGGTTCACAGAGGTGAAGAATGATCTCAGAATACAAGATCATCCTTAAACAAGTGAGAAGATAGAATTCACCCAATGTACCTGAAGTGGTAGTAGGTAGGATCTATTAATGTTTCCCTGCAGTTATGAGAAGATGCATCTGTTCTATAAAGATTTCTAAAAGATAAGGGATCCAAAATATGGATAGTTCAAAGTTCTCAAAGGCAAGAATGGGTGATTGTACTTTTCCTATTTGTCCTCAAGTCTAAGCAGAAATGCAAACCAAAAGCATCAATCATGTAGAAAGCCTGCCAGTGTTAGCATTTTAGCAATTTACCTTTGAAATTCCCTGTTGCTTTTTTATCCCTAAGGTCAAGTTTATGATGTGGCTTGTAACAGCTTTACTACAGGAAATGGATTATGATTATTTTTTGACAATCATTACTGTCATTTCACGGAGTCATTCAGCATAAGTAAATTTAGAAACCATCAAGTAATAAAATGCTTGTTTTCGAAACTAGATTTGCGTGTTTTTTTTATAAACATGCATTCTATTTCTTTCCACAATGTGCATTCTGCTCCACATCCTTAAAGTAAAATCCATGTAGACAGGGATTATTACTGTTTTCACTTTGCCTAGTGCACTGTATATTTTCAATAAATATGTGATAAATATATTTATATTCTACACAAAAGGTATTCAAGTATATGTGTTCACATATTCTATAGCCTTTCCTTTTTTGAGGGGCAGAGTGCCAAGTTATCTTAATAAGAATAGGTTTTCGTTATGTGTTCTGTGGTTCTGTTTTCCTGTTGATCCACTTTATTTTCACGTGGTCTCTGCATAGTCCTTTATTTTGTTTTCTTTTTACAACAATCAGATGGCCATTAGAGATAAAGAAGTGATCCTGAAAGAGAAAGTGCCAGAGAGAGAGAGAGAGAAAGAGAGGGAGAGAATAAAATATTGAGAGACAATTGCCCTTTTACTAATAGCTTCAGCAATATCCGTGGAGGTCACTGTGATCGACCGTATTTGTTTCAGTGTCTCTCTCCAGCTCCATGTCTGAGTCAAGGGAAGTTGGATGATCTAAGGGACTAGGCCTGCTATGGCTTCCAAGAGAAGAACTGAGGAGGGAGTAAGACAGAGAATAGAAGAAGAGGGGCTGCCTTCCATATATATGTTAGTCACTGTGTGTTTTAACACTTGCTCTTTGAAAAAAAGTATCCAGATAAGTGTGAACAAGTTATTTTCTTTAATAAGTATGCTTAAACGATAATAAACACAGAAAACCAGAAAACATAAGAAACAGCTCTTCTCAGATATGGAATACTTTTCACTTTTCCAATGAAGACACTGCCGTGAACAGTGTTTCTGTCACATTGCTTCTCCATGAGAGAGTGGCCTTTATTCCATATTTAAATGCTATGTAAAGGGTTGTTTCTTCTTTTTAGTAGTAACAGGGAAGCATTTCTTTTCTTCAATCTGTCTTAAAAAAAGTACACTCAATATGTCTTCTCTTTATTTCCAATTTGTTCATAACACTCTATTTTATAATATCATTGATATCTTTCATTTTTGCACCCTCAGAACCCTGATCAAAGCATTTCAATCTTTTCTTCCATGATTCATTTCTGTCTTTGTTATAATAGTATTTTTGTGTTTTTCATCTCAACACTACTGCCTCCCCCCACTCCCTTTAACTGTTTGGTAGTTCTTTGTTAAATAAATTGTAACTGCATGTGAAAACTTAAGCAGAGATGAAACTACATTTCATGGCTTATTAATATGAACCTGTTTAAAATAGACCTTTTTAATAAGAAGTTTTAACATTAAACCCTACTAAGTCAATTTCATCTATTTAAATCAGAACAAACTTGAGGACTTGCAAGTACACATTCTTACATCTTGTATATGTGTAAACATCACATTTTCTGATTAATCTCTTGTATTGGAAATTACATTCTTTTTTAAAAAATCGTTAATCAAAGAGTCCTAGAAAGTTACATTCCTACCCCCACGTCCTCTTCCAGTTGTGGTTCTAGTTTTCTGTTTACATTTTCAGCAATGATGCCATAGCAGTAGCCCATAGGAGCTATTTCCAATGCTTTACTTCCACTCCACCTTAAAATAACATCTATCAGGTTTTCACCCTATTAACTGATCACAAATGTCTATAAAGTCTCCACATTACTACACTCACCAGCTAGTCCTAATATTCTTATCTGATCTCTTGGCAGCGTTTGACATTGTTCATTACTCTTTCAAAAAGGCAGTTTTCTTTGGATTGTATGAGATCACACTCTTTATTTCTACCCTACTTTGTACTTTTTCAATCTCCTTTGCTAATTTTTCTTTCTTTCCCTGACTTTTTTAATATAGAAATGCCCCAATATTAATCTTTGATCTATTTATTCTATCTTTTCTTTCTCCTTGAATGATCTCATCCAGTGAATTGAATTTAAATATCGCATTTATGCCAAGGACTTTCAAATTCACATCTCTAGCACAGAACTCCCTCACGAATTCCACACACGATTTCCACCGCCTATTCATTACTGCTGTAATACTTGGGCGTCTAGTATAGGCACCTCAGATTTACATGAATAAAACTAGACTGCTGATTCTCTCTCCGAACATGCTCCACCCACATTTTTCCTTATGTCTATTCATGGAAACTTTATCTTTTCACTGTTTTGGTCAAAGTGTTTGTGTTCCTCTTTACTCCTCTCTTTCCCTTCTATGTTGTATCTAAGCACGAGGAAATACTTACTGGTGGTTTAAAAGTATATTCAGAGATGGACCACTTCTCACACACGCACAGCTTCCATCTTTGTTCACGCCACAGCCATTTCTCTTCTGAATGACTGCAGTAGCCTCCTAACGTTCCCCTTACTTCTGTCTTTAGCCCTGCAGCTTATTCTCAACCAAAGAGGACTACAGTGGTCCTTTTAGAATACAAGTCATTTTAAAAGTCCAAATTTAACAGTGGCTTCCACATTTCGTTCTGCATAAAAGCCAAGGTCCTTATACTGGACTCTACATAATCTTGTCACTCCATTTCCTTTTGGACTCTCTTTCTTACTATTTCCCTTTTCACTTTCCCTGCTCTAACCACATTGGTATACTTATTTTTTTCTTAAATATGCTGGTTGTGCTACCTTCTTATTTTTTTTTCTATTCATGTTTATGACTAGAATAGTCTTTTCTTTGACATTTCTATAGTTAACAAAATCATTTTCTTCATGTATTTATTCAAACTTTACTTTTCTATTTTGATCACACAAAACCCCTAATTTCCTTTTATTTTGATGTACTTCTTGTTTTTTTTCCTATATTATTTATTCTGTCTAACATAAGATATCATCGCTCTTTTATTATTTGAAATCTTTTATTGTGTTTTTTCTTTCTCTCCACATCCTTAAAATAAAATCCATGTAGACAAGGATAATTACTGTTTTCACTTTGCCTAGTACACTGTGTATTTTCAATAAGTATGTGATAAATATATTTATATTCTACACAAATGGTATTCAAGTATATGTGATTGAATAATCACTGATTTTGCTATCCTTTTATTATAGATATTATCAAAACAAAAATAAAAATAAATCTAATTTGTATTATATTTGATTCTGTGATATAATAAATAATAAAATAATAATGCCGATGAAAGAGAAAGCAGTGATTTTGACATACAAAAATTTGGATTTCATTTTAGTTCTGCCAATATTTATGAAATTTGGACAGATACATTAAATTCACAGTTGTTGTATAAAGCATTTCCTGGACTGTATGAGTTTTAGAATTTCAAGATTCTAAAGATTGCTTTCAAGGTTGTTGGTAAGATTTCAAAAGGCACAGCTGTGGAACAAAAATAAATTCAACACACAAGTGAAAAGTGCATGTTTGTGCAGTGATTGTGAGTTTGTTTTGGGACACATAAATGATTATAGTGCAGTAATTTAGTGATAGTTCTGGAATCAGAATATATGGGTGGGCTTTAAATTTCCTCTCCAAAAATGAAGTGGCCTATGGCTGGTTACATAACCCCTGAAATCCTCAATTCCCCTACTTGTGAAATGGAGTCTACATGGTGCTTATCCACAAACTTACAGTTAGGATTAAATAAAATGAAATAGTTAGAGCAGCTAGAAACCTGTTCCATATGTGATAAGCACTCAATAAATGTTTTGTATTATAGAACATAGTATTATTCAGTATTCTCCAGAGAATATATATATATGTGTGTGTGTATATATGTGTGTGTGTGTATACTTGGTTTGTTGTTTGTTTTTTTTTTTTTTTTGA